>JABFFE010001435.1:0-31370 GCA_013623625.1 Fusarium setosum
CTCGGAAGGGATCTCGATTGTGAGAGGAGGGAATTCGACTATAGGTTCATAACCAAGTTCCTCCAGTCTCTGAGTCGCTGCTGAACAAGATTTTGATAGAGCGAGCAGATAGGGTACACATGGTGCAGATGTCCAACATTGATTATCCAAGGCCACACCGTACATCAGCTCAAACCTCATTTAATTAAATGGGATATTCTTGGGTGATTCATCTGCGCTTGGGATCCCAATAGCAGTTATGTATCCCCTGTACTCGACTCGCCGCTGGCTTCAGCTTCTCCTTGTGCCGGTTGATTCGCGCCTTCCATCGGCTAACCTTAGACTCCGATGACCATCAAGTTCATTCTGTAACCGGAAACCCCAGCAGCTGCATCCCATTGCTGAGGACATGTCGTACATTCTGGTAAAGCACCAATTGGGCTTTCCTCTCCCCCACGCTCCTGGCCTGTTGTTGCTCGCTCGGACTCTGCTCATCCTCATCCTCATCCTCATCTTCAGCGGGACTAGAAACAACTCGAGACAAGGAGTCCATGACCTTATACAGGTAACTGAGGAGCGTATGAGGTTCCATTGACCTGTATGTCGCCAGAATAGCGTCGGGTAACTGTGCCATGATCCGTAGCAAGTCGGCAGAGTCGTCATCCTGCAACGCACCATAGTCAATCTCGGCTGCCTCGACGTCATCAGTCTGCAGCTCGGCGATCCAGGTCGTCAAGTTCGCAAGACATATCTGAAGCATCGGCCCAGAGTTGAAGTCAAACGACGTCATCTTCTTAGAATCGAAGTTGTAGCCGTGACACCTCTTTCCAGACATGTCCTGCGCAAGTAGGGCGCTGATCACAGCTACGTCAGTGATGCTTTCAGCAGCATCGACTTCGCCACCACGGCCCTGCCTCTCGGTTATAGCCTCGCCCATCCTAGCCTCGCACCGATCAAGAATATCTCCAAGTAGGTTTCCCTCAAGCCCTTGAATTGCTCCGAAATTGACATGTTGTAGCTTGTCTCTCAGGTGAGGCAGCTCCATAAGCTCAAGTGCCGCAAACACCTGCTGGAAATAATTGTCCTGCCTGGAGGATACAACATATATCATCTTGTCAAAGTCAAATCTCTCTTGGCGGTCAAGCACTGCTGCGATATCGCGCAGCAGATACCGGGTTCCGCCATCGCGGCCACGAACGATCTGAGTGCCAAGGCCCTTCTTTCCGGTGTGCTTGACGAAGTCGATTATCCACGATCCGTCACTCTCTTCCAGGACGCCTTTGTCTTTGAGAATGTCTTCCACCTTGGCCATTGTGGCAGGTTGGACCCGTGACTCGCCTGAAAACTCGTCAAAATCGATGCCAAGCCGCTCATACCCGAGGTTAAGGTCTGCGATAGTGATATCTCGGAAACGCGTCCATAATGCAAGAGCTGCTTCGTCACCCTCTTCCATGTGTTTGAAAAACGTGTCTCTCTCGGCAAAGATCCCCTTACTCTCCACGTCAGCGGTGCTTTGTCCGTCTTGCTTGGCCTTTTCCCTCGCTTCTTCTTCTGGCTTGAACAACTCTTCAATCTTGGTGTAGACGTCCAGCAGATGGCCGGCTCTGCCCTGTTGCAGTTTCTCCTCGGAGCCAAACCTTTCATAGCCTGCTGCAAGTAATCCAATGTGCTTGCCCCAGTCGCCCAAGTAGTTGAGGCGTACGACCTCCCATCCCATGGCCTCGTACACGTTGGCTATGAATGCGCCGAGCAACGTACTTCGGAGATGGTTGCCATCAAAGTCCTTAGCAATGTTTGGAGAGGAGAATTCGACGATCACCTTCTTCCTGCCCCGATTGGGCTCCTTAGGGTCTTTGAGACCTTGTGAGGAGTCATGGCCATATACCGGTATCCTGTCGCTGATGTACGGGAGGAGAAGCCGCGGAAGGATTTCTGGGGTCACGAACATCCGGAGGTATATGCCATCAGCCCAAGGTGGCAAGAAAAGCGGCGACACGGGAAGCTAAGGCTCGTTAGCTATTCTGGGTATGGCCAGAAGACGGGCCTGCCAAACCTTTGCTCCTATATCAAAAGCTAACTTCTTCAGGCCGGCCTGGTCAAGACCTTTCAGTCTAAGCCTAGGCAGAATGAGCGCCAGGTCGCCAAGGGACGGCTCTGTCGTTGAACTGATGGCTTCCTCTATGGAGGCCACATCGCAATCCAAGAGACCAGAATCTAAAAGAAAACTGGACAGATACGATCGCCAAATTTCGACAGGCCTTTTCAGTGCACAAGTTGATGCGGACTCCGGCATGGGTTTCAAGGACAACCCTTCGAAGAGGGTGTTGAGTCCTTCCAACGATGTAGTAGACCGCTCCATGGCTCGTTGGTAGGAGTCTAGTTTTTCGTATTTAGAGAAATAGCCTAGAGCGATTCAAAAAGATGGGCTTAAAGGATGTCCGCTTTAAGCATAGGAGTGATTCAGATGCCTTGCCTGCAGAGCCGCGTTGGGCCGATAGATGAAGTCAGGCAGACATCGGGTATAGTGAGGCGGATTTCCTACCTTCCTAGCCACATATTCCCCCGGTTGGTGATATGTCAGTGACGTGGCGGGTAACTGGCCTGCGTAGGGTCAGGCGAACAGGGAGGGAAGCAGCCGTTTCATAACTGGCCGACCATGCTGTTGACAGCCACCCGATGTATCACACCATGAATGCGATCAGATGCTTTAATGCAAAGGTACATAAAAGAGGCATCGTGTAGGGGGTGGACTGGCTGTCGAGGGCGCTCGCAGGCGCCTCATTGCATACGTACGGTAGGCCTCTGTCCAATCGAAATCAGCCACGCAGCTAACCATCTTCCCTACCTCTAGGTACAATGTCATCATCAAGGTTTGTGAAACCACTCTCGCCTCACTTGAGATAGCCAAGGTGAGGCTCCGTTGAACACGCTCCAGTTTATTTCGCGTTGACGTCTTGTTAATCTTGACATGACTTGTATGGCCTAAGCTCTTAGCAATGTAGCCGAGTACACTCGACAAAATGAGCCACCGAAAAATTCCTCAAACCTGTCTTACTCCTCCATTCACAGCTCATAAGCTCAGACTCGATTTTAGCCTATGCCATTCTGAAAGCGACGGTACTTGTGACCTGCAAAGGTTGGCTGTGGAAGCGCAACGCCATCGGGAGTACAGCTGAAGTTGTCCATTATCGACTCGTGCGTGAGATGTGAGAGTAATTGTTCTTTTGCTTCCGCGTTTCCTCTGATCCCTCTGAGGGTGGTGGAGTTATGATACCAATGCGAGAGTAATGCAAGCCTTGGATTCGAACCCACGCGGCGGTGATACCATGTCAGCGCTGGCCGCACAGCTGCCGTCAAGATCCCCAAGACCACCGTTATGGCCAACCACGGCAGAAACCCAGACTTCCAGGGCAACACGCTAGACTGCATCATGGCTGCTGCCAAAGCAGGCGGCGAGATGATTTGAATCTACTGACGCATCAGCGGGCTTCTTCTGATTGGAAAACACAGGTGCCAAGTTCACTCACAAAATTGATATTGTACTGCTGCAAAACGATAGTGCGGTTGTTCTCAACTTGAAGATATAACTCAAGCTTACAGAAGTCAGCACAGAAACTTTTACAACTATGCATATCTAGCAGCCTAGAATATAGAGTAAAGCCCACCAGCTTTCTAGTATCCTCATGCTTGTTTGTCAAGTTTCCCAAGCGAACTTGAAGTCTCTGGAGATCGATGAATGTTGTATCGATAGTGTGGAGTAAATGCCTAGGTTGGCGTCCCTTCTGAGTAATGTCGTGAAAGTAATCAAGGTCTTTGGCCTTGAAGGACTCCCAGGCCCGGGCCGTGTTGTTGATCCTTTCTGTGAGGCTCGTTAGGAGGCGGCTAACTTGTCTTGTCCATACATAAGATTCTTGAAGAAACTTCGAGCGGTCATCTGGAGCACCCAGAGATGATATGGCGTGGCCAAAAAGCACATCCTTGTCTTGGATCTATGGCGTATGTTAGATCGGATTCCAGATGGTGTGATAGGTAAGCCAAAATCGTGGCTTTGCGAGGGGAGTGAACAAGCAGAATCGACCAGAGAACACGAGTCTCGAGGTCGAAACACAAGTTAATAAACAATAATTGGACAAAGTCCTAACTCACATGATTCTCCATTTTTCTTTCCAGGCGAGCAATAGTATGGATCCATTCTTCTTTGATATGGTCGGCGCATTTGCGAAGTGTGATCAAAAAGTATTCGCGTGGGTTCTGAATTGGGAGATTGGCGTCAAATCCGCTAATGGGATCTCGAGAGATACCTTCCTCTTCAAAGCAAGTTTTGAAGTACCTGATACTTGATCTATCAAAGCGGGAATTCTCGTCGTAGAAATAGGTGTCGGTGAGACCGTACCCGGTCCAGACCATGTTGCTGTAACCAGTCACTACACAGGACCACTGAGCCTCGTGCAAATAGTCAAGCTCGTCATCTTCTTGAGTAGCCCTTCCAGGACTGTCCAAGAAAGAGACAAGTGTTGATTTCCTCAGGGGAGACTTGTCTGGCCGTATCCGCTTATCCTGTAGAAGAGTCTTGGCCGGGCTCCATACGTAGAAGGGGAGATGGAAGGCCAGCGAATAAGACCGTCCATCGTTCTGCAAGGTTACTCACAAGTTAGCACCTGTTTTAGTAAATCCTTGAATTCAGCTAGGGTCACACTGCAGACTGACGGAGAAGGAAACTTGGATTGACCAATCTGCAGTGATATGCTTCCAGAGAAAGTCACCCAGGACAGACGCTTGCTGGCACGGCGCAGTGCGAACCAAGGGCCACAGGCTACGGCAATCCGGGTCCGGTATGAATCTAGAGTCCGGTTACATGTCTCCACGCTCCATGGCATGGGCTGTCTCTTACATGAGTCTTCTGTCGGCACATGTTTCTCTGCTTGCTTCGGCGCCACAGTCGTGCAACCGCTAATGAAGAGTTAGTGTTCGATTTTGGCTTCATAGTTTCGGCGGATTGAAGGAAAGGAGGTAAAAGCCAAGGGATTTGTCACACCTTTGCTTTCAAGGCTTCCTCGAACGAACCCTGTGTCAACCAGCTTGTTGGCATTCTGGGTTGGCCTGTCCGAGCCCTATCGTCCAACCAGGCGACGGGCTCAAGAAGCGACTGGCTTGCGTCTTGGCGTGATTCATGAAGCTTCTGAAGGGGGCAAATGACTTTAATCTCTCTGGCTTGATAGTATTCCCGAGGAGACCCATCGGGGATGCGCAAGAAAAACTCAAGAAGAGGAGTTCCATCCAGCTCCTCGCCCCCCACATCAATTGCCGGCCGATTCACAGTCTCGGGGCTCACTAGAGGCTGGTACCAGTCATAATCGCCGGGGCGGAGTCCTGGGGTCGGACTGGAAGCCATGTCTAATTCAGTGTTGCAGTGAACGGCCTTAATACGCCGTAGGGCAGCGCCGGCTAAGTAGCATGTTTGCAGCTAGTGGCGCGGTTGGTGTTCCTAGGGAATGTATACAAAATGTGGAAGTGTAACTAATGTGATTTAACGCTAAAGAAAAAATGGCGAAAGAAATAGAGCGTAAAGTGTAAGGGTGCAAGTTCATGTAAAGTAACACCTTCAGCAGCACACCAGTATATTAGAGATATATATATGACCGGGAGCTTAATGCTATAATGAGGCCGCCGAAGGTCGTCATCCCCGAGACTAACATTGAAGAACTGACCTGCCCTTAGGAAGACTGATCAAGCTGGGAGTTAAACTGATGGTCTTGTGACTGTCAAAGAAGGCAACCATTTTGTGTGCGTTCTGGAATTTCAGCGTCCCCGAATCACATCCAGTCGAGCAAAGGCACACTTGACCCGATTGGCTTTTCGTCTAGCCAAAGATATGCTGTGCTTCCGTCGATGCAATAATGCCCAAAGGGTACCTCTGCAGGCGACAGCAGGACAGGGTGGTAGGAAGCACATGGCCCAAAGTGGGTGTCAGATTGAGGCCTAAAACTTGCCAAGGTGCCCAACAATTCGTTGAGGGGAAGGCAACAGTCGACGACGGGTGGCAAGGCGATGAGGCCTGCGACGGGTCGGCGAAGGCCAGGTAGAGGATGGCCCCCCGACGCAATCTCGATGCTGTCCAAGTATCCAGACCAGTTGGCAAGGCAACTAGGCTTTGCATCCAAAATAAGCCAATTGCTTTGGAGTGTTTTGATTTTGTCGGGCGAACTCACGAGAAGGGAGTCAATATGGCCTGCCCAAAGCTGGGGATCGATGGCCTCAAAATCCCAAATGATTGCTGGTCTTGCTCTCACTCGCTCGACAACGCAGTATGCACACCTCGGATTAGAGCAGTACGGGCACAAGGCGACATTAACCGACATTCCGCTATGTCCGCACACGCAGCACGTCCACAGCGTGACTGTCTTCCGCTTTGGCGCAGCCTGCTTCGGCAGCCCCGCCTGACAGGGAGAAGAGCATGGACCATGGTCGAGCCCGTCCGCGTCACCAATCAAGGCCGCGGAACCCGTAAGGCAACCGGCTTTACGTTCTTCGCGATTGACCGACATTGGTTTGGTCTTCGGCCGAGAAAGTGCTAGGTTGAGATAAAAGTCAGCCACGCTAGCCGGCCCATGGACGAACTGGTGGGGATGGTCCAGGTGGTACAAGGGTTCGAAGCGGAGCATAGAGGAGAGGACTGACAGATTGATATCGGAACCTGGTCTCTGAAGCCCCAGAGCTGTCAGTGTCTGCTCTACAGGTGTATTTCGAATTTTGGATTTTGTTGAGTGATTTAGATGCAAGCCCCGAAGATGAAAATGGCGGTGTAGTGCCCTTTAATCTAGGTAAGGGGGCGTTCAGGCATGTGTACCTGCCTTGGGTATAAACGGGGGTACACAGAAGACAGTAGAATTAAGAAGCACTGTATTAATATTGTTGGACGAGGTAGGTACAACATATGATCATGTTGCTAGATAGGCCTAGCGCAAACCTCTTCCTATGAAGATCCCGTGGCGAGGTATATCAATGGATACCAAGGCGGGCTTCTTTGATGCGACCACCTGGTTACTTGTCTCAGGTATAATGCCAGCTGTTCCACTTGCAGATGAGAATTAGCTACAAACGCCACATTGATTTGCCTTCATGTCCAAGGATAATTTGCGAGAACAGGGGCACACTGCTCTGATCTGGCATCAAGCGCCTAATCTATTAGGCACGATTGAGGAGGAAACTCAGTGATATACCCAAGTAAAAGTAGGAATAGATTATACATAAGAATTGTTTAGATTCGTGGTGGATAATAGATAAGACTGGAATGTCGCTTAAACTCAGACTTGAGAATATAAACCACGCATTGGGGTCCGCTATAGAGCTGCGAAACGAAAAGTCTATGATATCCCATTGCGCACGACGATAAGCCCGCGTCGACGTCTGGATACTTAAGTTTGGGCATCAGATGCATATCCCAAGCTCATCATACACCGCACCAGCGCATTATTGCTGTCAATTAGGCATTTATATTGAGGGAAAGCTGCTCCTGGTGCTGGGCAGCAAGCTTCTAATGCTAGGTAGCGAGCTCTTAATGCTAGGCAGTAAGCTCCTAATGCCAGGGAGCAAGCTGATCAGACTCACTGGATAGGATTAGCCTGCTAGTGGAGCAAATACAGTAGCTCTCACTTATTCAAAATGTTCAGAATAAGGCAAGCAGAGCTCTTAAAGCTCTCTAGTCGAGTGATAAACAGCAATAGCACTTTCCTTGAGCGCCCACTACTAACGAGCCCTGAGTGGTAGTCGTTCTCCTAACAGCTCTTGGGGTGGCAAAAATTGCAGTAGGTCTTCGAACTCCGAGAAGAGCAACACACCATCCGTGAGGATTGTGACGATCTGATCGCCTGATGGCGGAGGGGCAACCCCTGTAAAAGGCGTTGGGATTGAAACCTAACTTCAATAATCACCCACAAGCGGGCCTGTGTCCCGTAGCGACTAATCGGAAGCATTCCGGAAGAGCTAGACCGCTTGCAGCTAGCTTGGCTCCCAACACGAGCCTCATTGGCCATAGTATGCCCTGCGGGTTTTAAAGTCTAGCAAATCAGAGGGAGGTTTTTTTTTCACCGCTCCGCGGTTTTCTTCCCTACCGACCCAGATTATAGCTTTTGATCAGATGAAGCGTTTAAAAGGAGGGAAATATATAAAGATAAGATAAGTAAGTTATCTTAGGCTTAACATAATTCATAAAGACGATCTAATCAACCCTAATCAGGTCAGTTCGATGCGTGGGGATGGCTGGAAGGTTTTGCGCCAGGCCTCGCAAGGCCGAAAAAATGACCGAAACGGCTTCAACTTCAGCATAGACTCAGGCGGCGATTTGCGGAGTCTCCTTCAGGCCCAAGGCATAGGGCCGAACTATCTTGGCGACCCGAGCAACGGTTGATAACAGTCCGGCGATAGACGCTGCGACACTCAACGGGTCCATGGAGACGTCGTTGGGAATAATGGCGGGTTTTTAGGGCTGGGATGACGTTGGGAGGATCAGGTTCAGCTCTGCCTGAAAGAAGGCTAAATCTTGGCCGTGGCTGGACTTTACTCGATTGGGAAGTATTCCAGCCTTGTCTCTGCATTTACATCTAGGAAGCCACGGTAGGTAGGCGTACATGGGTCTCTATGAGACCCGCTGTTTTCAATCTGAGCATACTATATGAAGTGCGCGACTGCCGGCAGCTTGCCTTCACTATAATAAAGAACACTATGTCTTTTCACATCTCTCTATCTGAGGATACTTACGAAAATTCACATAATGTTTTCGTCGCGTTAAGAGAGAGTTTCTGAACTAAAGATGCTAAAATATATATCTCAGTTGCCTCCTGAGGTGTAACCATTTTTGCTTTTCAACAAAAGAGGTGTGATATAGGTATCTTAGCTCAAACCTCCTTTACCTAGGTATTTTACAACCAACCTATCCAGGGTATAAATAACGGTATCTCACTCTGGCATACAGTAAGTAATTTATAATTACATGTAAATAGTCGGCCTTAATCGAAATGTAAGAGGCTGATTTAAGTATTGTCTATATCAACGCATTCTAGGAGGATGGAAGGGTAGAACACCTTGGTCTATAGGCCAGCCAAACCACCCAGGACGTCGATACTTGGAATTAGCCAGCATTAAGAGGTACCACTATCTCTTATTTAAACCTACTAAGATCAAGCCAACTGTCATGGATCAACGAGTGTTTGTGTTATGTATGCATAAACTTTGTACATCATTGATGGGCTCCCCAACCAACCTGGCACTGCCACAAGCCGGAGGTGGTGGCTGAGGCGATGCATGCATTCCACGAGCAAGACATCAAACGAAATTACCGCCATCGCCCCCTCACGCTGCCCCCTCCATCCTGCTACGTCTTCCATCGCCTCAGCATTAAGTCCTCTGTCCTACATCGACCGCGTAACCATGCCCAAAGCATCCCCCGCCAACGCGTGGCTCGGCGCCCCTCCCATCTCTGAAGGCGGCTTCGCGTTCGCAAACGGCGAGTTCTTCGCCGAGGCGTCAGGCCAAAATCGACACCGCCGCGCCACGCCTCAGGACCTCCAGACGCACTTCACCTCTGGCAGCGATAAGGATCACCCCGCCCATTGGTTCGAGGCGCAGCTCATTCACTATGGCCTCCAGCCTTCCAAGACCAAGTCGGTCGCCCGCATGCGGCTGTTTGATGCCGTCAATGCGGGCACCATGAAGGTCCCGGCCAACGTCACCAAGCTCGAGGGCAAGCTGAAGAAGGTGTGGACAAAGAATGATCGGGAGGCCAAGAAGGCAATCCAGACTAGTGCTACGACAGAGACAAAGAAAGCTACTGCGGGCACCAAGAGAAAGGCAGAAGATGGCGTCGGTGCTTCCAAGAAGGCAAAGACGGCTACCCCAAAGGCCAAGGCTACTCCCAAGACGACAACGAAGGCCACTCCCACCGCTACCTCCGCAAAGAAACAAACTGCTCCATGTCGTCGAGGGGGTGCCTCTCAAGCTGCTAGTCGAAGCACAACCACTACCTCTCAGGCACCAGCTGCTCGACCCAAGCAAACCGCTCGTCGAGGTGGCATCTCCCAAGGCCCGAGCCGCGCCGCAAGACAGCCATCTCCGGAGCCACCTATCAGGAAACCACAAACTGCGCGACGCAGCAATGCCTTCATGGCACGGGGCCGGGTCCCTGCTCCCCCATCCCGACCGGCTAGATACGACTTCGACGACGCGTCTCCACCTTATTCAGAGTTCCCAGACGAAGACCCTGTTTCATATGGGTACTCTTCAGACAACGGGTATCAATCTGAAGGCGATGACTTTGACGACAACGCCGCCCTCGCGCCTCTGGGTCTTCTCAACGGCAGCTACGAGATCTACAGCCGCGACGTAACCTCTCAGTGGGACTTTTACAGCCCAGACGACTTTGAGCTGACTCTCACACTTGCCGGCTCCAGCCTTTGGGGAAGCTTCAACCTGGGAGTCTACGAAGGCGTGCTGTACTTTGAACAACGCCCGTATACATCGTCGCGCGATCCTGTATGGTTCAGATGGCGTGGGCGCGAGGACCAAGGACCCATAATCTACGGCAACGGAAACAGGGGCTGGATCAAGTTCTTGGGAGATGGCCGTATCGAAGGATGGCTGGATCACCAGTCGCTTTCGTTCCAGGGTCGCCGAGATCCAGGCCAGGGCACAAGGAGCGGGATTGATGCACGAAGCCTGCAGAGCGAGTGGGATGGGTACTCGGAGGACGCATATGACGAGGAGAATCGGGCCCGTTGGTGAAGCAGGGAGTTCTGTTGAGCATACTCCTCCTCTTTGCTTCAGGCTGGGCAAAGACTCCGTGTGCTACGAGAATGTCTTTTGCTCAACACAAAGCCTCCCGATGGTTGGGGTGATTGTGTACCCAGTCCGAGCCCATCCATGTCTCTTGCAGTGGGGGCTAGGATCTTTTTGTTGTCAAGCCTGGGAGAGTTCTTAGTTCTAGACGTTGTAACTTCTGTTCTCACCAACAACCCGAGGTACCCAAAGAGGTGGTTGGAAATTTCGGTTTACTTCTGCCTTTCGGTTAAGACCCGGTGTTCGGTATGAGCTTTCTACCCTTGGAAGTTCATTTGAGACTTTTGTAAAGTAGGTAAATGATTTAGGAGGGAAAATTCCATGCTGTCTCCCTCCCTGCATGGAAAAGCTGAGCGATAAAAAGGGAGGTCGAGAACAAGGGTCCCCCTGCAGGCGGAGCCATAGATGCCATCTGGTCATTGGTCATCGCACCCGACAATGCAATCATCAGCTTCAACGGGGTAAAGGAAAGAAAAAAAAACTGTTAATAGTAATCCACCCCTTTCTATAGCAAGAAAAAAAAAGGCGATTCTCACGTCATCATCAAAAATCATGAGCGTTCTCAAAGGATTCTTGAACGCCCTCAAGACCAAGAACCCTCCACGGGGCATTGTGCGTGCCTTCAGGGACGCCAACATACCAGTGGGGGGGGCCTTTCTCGAGCGCTGCAATCCTTTCAGGGACCTGCCGGATGATGCCGGCCTCGACGACACGCTATGCGAGGTGCGCTATATTGACCGCACCCTCCGACATTTCATGGTGCCGACTTCATTGCCGGGAGACGACTATGCGCTGTGTTCGAAATTATTGCGCAGCCTCGAGACGCGTCGGGACTTGACATGGCTCGTCCTCCATGAGACGGGAGTGAGGGACACCATCCAAGCAATTGCTCGTCGAGGGGGTGCTCGATCACCCATTCCGGATGAGCCATTTGATCTGCAAGCTCGCTCAAAAGCCCTCAACTCCCACTGGTCATGCCTTGAGAGGCAGCCCGCAAAACCCAGAGCGTGGGAACCTGGCTATTCAACTCACCGCCACCCACCTTTAATATCAGAAGACACCGAGCTTGACTTGAGCTATGAGCAGGCCGCTGATGCGGAGACCGAATACCGCGAATGGCGCGCCGACAGAGACAGAAAGGTCTCATTCTTGAAGAGGAACCCTCCCGAGCCTACCGGCTTCGTCCATGTGACGCGCGACCAGGTCCATTCCGATGACACATGGGAAATGTTGCCCACCTATAGTCCTCCGGGTAGTTTGATGCCGGGAGATGGCAGCGTGAGGATGCTTCCAATCTACACATCATTGGTCACCCAGGGTGTGCCTATTGGCTGGGTGAACCCAGATGCATCACCATCCCTAAAGAAGACTCCCTGGGAGACTCGGCGCTGGGAGGAGCGGACGAGGAGGGATGATGACAGAAGGGAGAAGAAGTGGGAGTTTCAAAAACAACTACGAGCGGAGAATAAATCTCGTGGGTCTTAGCACGGTTATGATGAGGAGAGGACCTCGGAAGGGTGATATCGAGGGCTACAACTTGACAAGAGGCTCAAGTTTCGAGCGGATTTGCATGCGGATAAAATAACAGAGGGAAGGGCGGATGTAGAAATCCCGAGAAAGGGATCACTTGGCTTGAGGGCTCTAATATTAAGTTCTTACCGGCAAGGATTAGGCTGATGTCGGCCGACGTACTACAAGGTTGCATTGAGATCTGGCATGATAGACTAAAGCACACAAGAGATAAGCCAGTCCAACCTATCCTCTTTAAAAGGGAAGGGCAGGGAATTGTCATTTTTGAATTGTCAGCAACTTAATGGTTCAATTATACCATTCTCTTGCTCGAAGGAGAAACTGTTAAGGAAGAAGGTTGATAGCGACGGCTGCTTTGGTGAATTTATCACCTAGGTGCTAAAAATGAATTTCAATCCGATATTATAACAGGCAAAATACCCATAGCCTAGAAATAGCCATAGAAGTGATGGTTAGTGTCTCTGGTTGGAACCGATATCAAACCAGTCGCGCATGTAGTCTGTCTTCCATGCTGTGGTGTTTCCGTTTTGCTCTACGCTTGTTCAGCAACGGATTAGTGACCAGCGTTCAATCAAGAACATGGACTTCGAGCACCTATAATCAGTCATGTTAGACACGTGACCTCAATGAACAGCTGCACATCAACTGGAATTCCGATTAGCAGTCCGAGGTTCTCAATTAACAGCAGAATACAACCCCTATTCAGCGAACCACCAAGCAATGAGTATCTGAACACATAAGCAATGATTAGGTTGACGAATCTGTTCTATCCGATACTCAGTGACCGATAGAGCAGTAAACTCAACTATAAAGTCTCTCCCAACCAAGCAGAAACTTTTCTACCCCGTCATCAGATTCATCACTCACAAGAATCATCCACACCAACTTGCTACCCATCAACGTCTCTCACTAACCTCACAAGTAAACAACAAACCCATACTGGCGCCCGTCACCATGAAGCCCCAGTCTTTTACTCAGCCTGCCCTCGCTTCCCCCGCCGAGGCCAGGCCCACCACTATCACTTCGCCTCCTCCTGGCATGGCTGGTACCCAGCCCGTCTCGTGCCCTCACCGCACTCAATGCGCATGCAGAAACTGCGGCGGGTGCAAGAACCCCATCGTTTATTGGTCTGTCGAGCGCTGCGAGAATTGCTACTACAACTGCCCTGATTAAACTCAAGGTCTTCTCTGCAGTCCACCTCACCTCGCAGGATGGGCATCCCCACTGACATCTTCATTAACGCCTGGGTCCTGGAGACGTGGCGACGAAAAGAAAAAAAAGGATGAAAAACAGAAATGAGGAAAAAGAGACAAAGGGTGATGAAGCAATAGAAAAGACGAGGAGAGAGTGGATGACAAAACAAGTCTCCGGCTAGTTAATAGAACCCCTCTGATAATGGAAAACTCTTGACTCTTTTAACAAGTATGTATGTGAAATGGAATGATAGGTGTGAATAAAACTGTCTCTCCACTAAACTAGTAGATTGTTATCCTACTCCGTTATAGGCTTAGGGATATGGTTCCAGAGTTGATTCCGATGATAAACAGTACGTCGCAAGCGTCAAAGAGCATCTCTATCTCAATCGCCATGCCTCAGCTCACAGTACCCCATCAGTCTTTGAAGCGCTAATGAAATACAATCAGCAAGACAGTCACGCATTTACGCAGATGGCCTTGAGTGTCAGTATGCGGCTCAGCGGTCAACCCAGGAGAGCCGAATTACCCAGGGTTATTATTATATGATATTAGGTAGTATGAGGCCAATTTAAATTATTTCTTTATCTATAAGGGCATTATATTTTCTTATACTAATACATTTCTTTTTGTTTATCCAACACTGCAAGTAGAGTTAGTGCACTAATAACTAGTGATAGGACGACATTTTCATTGCTGTTTGCATAGACCCCTGCTCGACATCAGCGGCATGCTGACATCCTCAGGCTAGCCCAAAACCTCGCTATCCAAATATTCTGTTCCAAAGTAGATATTGATCGGGATAGGAAGAAACTATGTTCAGGATGAGACACGATAGCTAGTCTTGTAGGCACAGAATATTCACTTTAATTCCTTCAATCTTAGGGTCATCCCTCCCAACATATGATAAATATATCAACTTTCCTTCTTTATCTTCTCGGTATCACCGAAACAAACACTACACCGACTGCTTTGACAAGTCTTGAAGCACCTTGCGATCTCTGATACAATCCTCCTCATGCATCGGTTCCCTCTCTGTTTCCTGAATGCCATCCTGAACCCAGACCTGTACCACTGGGTGATCAAACAAGCGCTCCAGATACTCCTTCGCAGAACCTTCCAGCTCGAGGCCATACGTTTTACATCGTGATGCAATTGGCGCATACATGGCGTCCACGATAGTAAACTTGTCTCCAGCCAGCCACGGTCCCCCAAACTTGTCCAGCCCCTCCTTGAACAGGGCGTTGAAGCGGTCGATATCCCTTTGCAGAGCCTTGCTCGGGGTACCCAGCTCAATCCTCAGCCCTACATTCATGCCGCACTCATCTCGGATGGCGCTGAATCCAGAGTGCATCTCGGCAGCGGCAGATCTCGCAAAGGCGCGTGCAGCAGCGTCGGCAGGCCAGGCTGCGGGATGCTTCTCGGCGACGTACTCGCAGATGGCAAGAGAGTCCCAAACCACGATCGAAGTGTCGCCATCATGAAGACAGGGAACCTTGCCAGTGGGGGAAAAGGCGAGAAAGTCGGTCTGACGGATGCTGGGCTCGAAGAGGTTGAGCTTCTCATCAAAGGGAATGTCGAGGGCCTTGAGGAGGACCCATGGTCGCATGGACCAGGAGGAGTAGCGCTTGTTGCCGATGAACAGGGTGTAGGTCATTTTGAATTTGTTTCAACCTTGATGTTTGTGAATGCACGTTTACGAGATCCAAGACCCGGAGTGACGATGGATTTTATAGTGTTGATGAACAACCCCCACTGGTCCGGTGAGTCACCTACACGCCCTAAAGTTGACAATTGGTAATCACAAACAGATGGAGTCAATCATACGGGCCACTTATAGTCGGTGGAGTAAGTTCAATCTTGTATGATTAGATATTGACGAATATTAGAAAATATGTACAAAATGCTCTGTTAGAAAAAAAGTCTTGGGCGGTCGTGATCCAAGGTCCCGTTCATGACAGGCAATGGTCGATGCATATACCAAACTCTCCCGGCTGATGCATTAATGATCCAAAAATTCGCTGGTCCAATTGACAGACAGCCTTATACTGTGCTCTTCTGAGGAACCGGGCTCGGCACGTGCTCTGTCCGTCGCTGCACGGCATCCCAGAGCGCCAGCCCCGTCTCGGCAAGGTGGATGATGAAGAAAGGAATGAGGTTGTACTGCCAGCCGCGCATGATGCGCAGGTGGCTCGCGATGTCGCTCCGCACGTCCGAGTCGCTCAGGTCAAGCTTCAGAACGGCCGAGAACCAGTTTTGCGGCGTCCAGGAATCAAGGTCGTACTTTTGGCGACCGTCGAGCTTCGCAGCGACGGATTGGTCGATGCTCTGGCCGTTGTGGTTGTTGGTGACGACAAAGGTGTAGATGAGAGCCGTGAGGACGAGCAGCAGGCTGAGGACGTTGACGACCAGCCAGAATTGGTAGATGACCAGGCTGAATCGGTTGGGGTTCGGTCTGTTGCGCAGGAAGAGAGCGAGGATGCCACCGCAGCCGATGAGCACAAAGGCGGTGCCGGCTGCGCCGTTGCTGGTGTGGCCCTGGTCGACGATGAAGTTTTTTGGTTCGCCCTTCAGTTCTGTCCTCGACCCGTGGTACTGGAACGCAAACAGACCGCTCGCCGTGTGGTGCAGCCATCCGACCATGGCCGAGATGAAGGACAGCTCGATGATGGCCACGACCATCAGCAGCCCGAGGGCGACGTACAGCACTGGACGGGCCTTGAACATGGTGGACGGTGGTAGAGAGGTTTGACACACACAGAGGTAGAGAGAAGGATGAGGTGCCCTCAAAAAAAACCACAACCGTCAAGGGAGGGTCATCTGGGAGATTATTTATTATAAAGCCTCTGCTGGCGGGATGCGGGTCAGCGCTAGCGATCCAAAGATCCATTTTCAGCCTTATTAGTGCTGACCACCGCACTGGCGGCCGACGCCGCAATGCTACACCAAACAACCCTCGCCTTCTCCCGGGCCGGTAAGCGCAAAGTTACACTGCTCAGCACTGCCCTTGCCCCGCCGCCGACGCGATTGACAGGTCAGCTTGACGTGTGCGAATATTTGGGGGCCTCTCGGTCTGCACCCACACACACACACACACACTCTCTCTCTCTCTCTTGTTCTCTTGGCTGTCAGCAAACAAAGAATCTTTGGGTGGGACGGCAGCATGCATCGGGCTCCTTCTGAGGTGAGATGCAGCAGGCTCTTCTTTGCAAGGTAGCCATCGAGATGCCGGGCCATGAGTTCCCGACGGGCGATTGGATATGTCTCTACGTCTATTCGGTCTCGATCAGAAGCCATCAGCGCCATGCCCCCACCTCAGCTGCTTTGCCGAGATGAATGTGGCTGTACATCATTGGTGATGTGGCTGGCTAGTGTCTTATCGATAGGCGGCAGCTCTCTGCCGTAAGCGAAAACCTCATGTTTCTAACCGAGATTTTTTTTCGCAAAGATCAACAACAGTCAACAGCCGTCCGTTTTCCCTCGGTACTTCACACGTATCTGGAGATCTAGATCTTAGTGCCAGAGAGCTGACCGCCCCAAAGCTCCGCTCGGGTGCGGCGCGGCAGCAATACCCACTTTTTGTTTGCTGCAGCGCCCCATTCCGAACAAAGCCACGAACACAGCGTGGCGTTGTCCTTGAAACTTCAGCTGATAGTGTCCGTCAAGTGACGAGTCTTTGTGATCGCCAGGGGTCATTGGAGCATCAAGAGCCTTTGTGAAAGCTTAATACATCCAAGATGCCAATATTAGCTGTCGTTTCTGCAAACCGTCGACGTTGCGGTCCACCTTGGTGGATAGACTCATACATACTCTGGTTCCCACACTTATACTTCAACCCATTTCAAAGCTTGGGAAAAGCTGGTTCAGATCATGCATAAGGTTCGAACCCCCTTTAAGACAAACTTTACAGGGGAAACTGTAACGGCTCAAAACGAAAATGCTCGGGTCGGTGGATATTCTTTCAGTGGTCATGCACAAAGATATAGGGTAAGTGCCTTTGTTATGGGAACACTTGGACCTGCAATTCACAACAAAGCATCTCACTATAGGCCTGCCTGGTCGTGCCCTCCGAGTCTAATAACGAGGTATTCTTTCATTCCACTATCGCGAGCATGTTCGACTACCTTATTATAAAAACTGGGGCGGTTTGGTTATGTCCCTTCAGAATACCCTTCTTCCTCTAATGCCGAATTTGCACCAACTCGACGGGAAACGACTCCCCCGCGCTATAAGCTTACTCCGTGCCGTCCCGAACAGAGATATTGATAGCGTTGATGGTGGTGATTGAGCACCGAGTTCTGCTTATCCGTTCTTGGTTTATTGGGCTGCTCACACCGCCTCACCTCCTTGACTGCCCAGCGGCTTATGGGTCGTAACTCTTTCTACGCCACGAAAGAGTACTTTGATATTCTCACAAATTCCGTGGCTGCATAAGTATTTTGTCAATCTACTTTTTATCTCTGATTCCTTTTATTGGCTTGAGGTACGCCCCACAAGCCGCTGGGCAGTCAAAGAGATACTAGCCAGGACAACACCACCGGGAACCGTGTTCTTTTGTTGATGTGTTTCCTCTGATCCGTCCGAGGGCGGGAGAGTTATGATACCAACACCACCGGGAAATGCCGTACGCTGTCCTGGTGAGGCTGGTGTGCACTGGAAAGTTTCGCTGTGGAACCCGGAGACGTTGAGCAGCGGGAATCACCGTTGAGGTCTATGCAGCCCGGGTTGATTCGTTTATTTTACCTTTCCAACGCTTTGACAGCCACTCAACGACTGTATCGTCATCTTTCCTACAATGCTGTGTGCTGATGACATTTGATACCGACACCCGAAGGACACGTGAGGTCTATTTCCATCGTCACTTATCCTTACTATCTGAAATGCGCGGCTGCTGGCAGCTTGCCTTCACTACAACAAAGAACACGGTGGTCGCTTATCCTTACGCCGAAGTAGAAGCCCTCGCAACTAGACTGATGTTTACGTTCGGCTGTGCACTCCCGTACCGAGTTTTGGGGTTGTCCATTCTCTCGCTGGTGACTTGATCACCAGCTGACCAATGTGGCTTGTTCCGGGAACTTGTTACCCCGGGCCATCCTGTCTGCATTGTAAAATAATGACTCATCTTCAAATAGGGAATTGCTTCAAAATGAGGTCACTGGGAATTCCCTTCATTCAGCTGCGTATTGTGCTATGGTTGATATTCCCCCAACACGGGGACCTATTCAGAGTTGTTGAGCCTTTGTGTCTTTTCCTGTCTTTTTCTATGAGTGTTATTGATTGCTGCTCTATTAGGACTGAGCCGGTAAATAGCCCAAAGGAGAGCGGCGAGCGTTGCGCATGAGTGACATGACTATCCCATTGTGATCAGTTCAATGTCGCCAGGTGTCCTTCTTTGCCCAGATACCTGACAACCAGATCAAATAGGGACAGCTCTGGCTGCAATAAAGTTTCCTTGCATTTTTCTTTTCTTTCGTTCACCTTAAGTACCTATATATATCTCTTCCGATAGTTGACCCGTGGATATATCAGGGTCAACGTATTGATAAAAAGAACAGATCGTCTACACGGATGGACAGTTTTTAAGTCCATCCACTGTCACCTTACTCAGTAGTGTAACTCTTTTCTCGGGGGATAAAATTACGGGAACAGCCTCCGCTTGAAACTGATTTTCAAAGGCGTATTTCATCAAGTGTTTTTGTCACCTAGTGAGCCATCCGAAATGCATCGCAAGAAGACCCATTCTGCTTCTGTTAAACTTAGGTGGTAGTTGGTATCGGGCCCCTTTTCGCGACGCCACGTTATCTCGAAATGCTCAGAGGATGTAGAGTCTGATCTGGTTCAGGATTGGTTGACCTGGTACTGGGATCGGAAATTGTGCGGAGTGCGGAGTGAGAAAGGGGGCCACGTGACCCCGGAGATGTTGTGGAAAACAACTGGAAACGGCAGCCTGATCGCAGAGAGATCTTCGGGGTCAGGAAAGTAGTCGGACTCCTCTGGTGTGGTTGGCTCGCGACTTATATGCACCGGAGTGTTAAACTCGGCCGACGGCGGGCTTTGATAACGAAAAGGTACAACGTTAGGAGTGGGCAATTTTCGCGTTCGGAACGCGATGCCCCTGAGAAGCACTGAAACCGACGCGGTGCCACGTTTCCTTGTTCTGGAAAACATGGAATTACCTCGGGAGACCCGTCGGAATTGTGGGGACGACGACTTGATCAACAAAGCCGTCGTCACAGCCCGAGAGGCGAAAACGACGGCCCCATAGCGGACTCCGATAAGCATCTTACCTTGGAAGAGAAGATGGGGTAAAAAGGCCCGGGCATGATGACGAATTTCCCAGCTGCCGTATCTCACTCAATGCGTGCATACCAAGAGGAATGACGAATCTCCAAAGCCTCGGAGCAGGGAGGAGGCCTGGTCAGCGGAAATTCGGGTCCAAATTGCAATGCCCTGTGGGAACAATGCGATCAGGCCAATCATGGTCACGGACGATCCAGCTGTCAAGTCGAACAAGGGGTTGCGAACGAGTCTTGGCCCGTCAACGGCCGAATCGCTGTGTTTAATAAGCGCAAAGTCCGGGATGCTCGTCGGGTCCGACAAGGCACAGCGCAAAAAAAGATACGTATTACTGTTTATCGACCCTAAACGTTAATCCCAGTCAAGGATCCACAGGGCATTTGGGCAGCAGGGGTCCAGAATTTACCGAGAACCTCTGACCCCCCAGCTTTTTCAACTACATGCGTCCGTCGGCTGTCTCTCGACTCTCACGCTAAGAACCCTTGCGAGCATCACTCGGAGATGCTGCATTCCTTCCAACATCATGCTACCATCTGTGGTGTGACTCTGTGTAAAGAGAATGGAGCCATTGTGATTCATCGAATTCGAGACTTTATTTAAATGCCAACGCCGCAACCGTTTGCCCGTGTGTTACCGTCCTGTGCTCTATCTATCCAGACCGCTCAACACCAAACAATTCTGTACATAACGCCATGTGACTCCAGGTATACAAAACACATTCAGATGCCGCAGCCTCAAGATAGAGTATATGCTCCTTCTTTCCCGCCTTTTGCCAGCCGTGTAACAAACAGTTGAAACAAATGATCCCTTACTATCCAGTCTGATGAAATAGACATTACCAAACCGCAGAATATCGCCTGAGCTGATGAAACATCAAGATTTCCCAGCTGGCACTTCCCGCCAACTCAATTCCTGATGTGCAAACATTTGATGTTGTGTATTTGAAGCTGTCACCTTCTCGTACTCTGGAGGCGGACTCGAGTTGCTGTCCGCCTGGCTGCTGGACTCGCTGTACTGCTCAGCCTCGTACTGAGACTTTTGAACGCATGTGCATCGCTTCAGAAGCTGCTCACACCTCTCCAACCGCTCAAGCAGCTCCTTGGTGGGCTTGCGACGTGTGCGCTTGGGAGCTGGCTTGCTGGGGATGCACGGAATCTTGGCCTATTAAACCAAGTTAGAACAGGACTGTGTAGCTTGACTTGCAATGTACTCACCTTGATGCAAAAGGAACATGGACTCTTACGGTCGCATTTCTTCTTGCGTTGCTGACAGAGCACACATGCCAGCACTCGTTTCGACTCTGTTGGTCTGGTCTGTTCGGGAGGCAAGACTGCCATGGTGTAATGCGAATGCGAGATGACCCAAAAGAGCAAGTAAAAAGGTAGATTGATAACAAAGAGTAAGCTCTAAAAAAATGTTGAATTTTCTTGGTGCCGGTGATAGAATCTATTCTCCGGAAAGACTGGGATATTTGCTTGCTGCAACGCAGATAACAATGCAGCTCGTAACAGGGTTCATTGTTTTTTTCGTTCAGATCGTTGGCTGTCTTCTCGACACATTATTAATTCTCAACGTCTGTTTCTCGGGTAGACGGGCGCTCGTCGGGGCCCGAAGCCTTGTCGGGGACGGGGAGTCGACGGGGCCCGTGTCTCGACAGGCCGGGTCCACCAACCTTCGGGACAACGGGCTGCGCTGCACCCCCGACCACGATGAAAATAAGACCTCGCGAAGGCCTCGAAGCGGCCAGTGTCAGGGCAACCAATCCTTTAACTTAATACTTTATTATACCTTCATTAATACATCCTTTGTTTCCTAATTCTCAAAAAAATCCTGTTCGTAGACACCAACTCCTTTCACTCCTTTTATCACACTACCCTTCTAACTTTCAATTGATTAATAGATAGCCCCCCCGAGTTGCTCCCAAGGCATATCGGCACGGCAAGACAAAAAAAGCGCTAGGCTAGACACTTCTGTCTTGCTTCAAACATGTCTGCCTCGCTGAACCCCAACTCCGCCACCCCTGGCGAGGCACCCATGGGCGCTCCCGGCTCTCTTCACGGCAGCCACGAAACCGTCGTCGACATGGACGGCATCGTCTCTACTTCGTACTCGGCCGAGAAGCCCAAGGACCCCGCCAACAAGGCCCACGACGAAAAGTCTAGCTCGGACGAGGACGACGGCGAGATGGATGAGATGGACCGCCGCGCCTCCATCGTGCGGGACCTCGCCCGCCAGTATACCCAGACCTCGGGCCACTTCCAGGGCGACCAAGCCGCCCTCTTCGCCGCCGACGACCCGGATTCCCCGCTGAACCCGCAGAGTGAAAAGTTCAACGCCAGAGCCTGGGCAAAGGCCGTCGCCAAGTCCATGTCCGAGCACGGCAGCGGCTTCCGCCAGAGCGGCCTCTGCTTCCAGGACATGAACGTGTTTGGATACGGTGCCGAGACCGACTACCAGAAGGACGTGGGCAACGTCTGGCTCGAGATCCCCAGTCTCGTTGGAAACCTTGCCTCAGCCAACCGCGGCAAGCGTCGGATCGACATTCTGCGAGGCTTCGACGGTGTGGTCAAGGCGGGTGAGATGCTCGTGGTTCTTGGACCCCCCGGATCTGGTTGCTCGACCTTTTTGAAGACGATATCCGGCGAGACCAACGGCATCTACGTCGACAACAGCACGTATTTCAACTATCAGGGAATTCCGGCCGAGGAGATGCATACTTCTCACAAGGGAGAAACCATCTACACGGCCGAGGTCGACGTCCACTTCCCCATGCTGTCAGTCGGCGACACCCTCACCTTTGCCTCCCGCGCGAGATGCCCGCAAAACCTGCCGCCCGGTGTCGCCCACAACCAGTACAGCGATCATTTCAGGGATGTCGTGATGGCCATGTACGGTATCAGCCACACCATCAACACCCAGGTGGGAGACAACTACATCCGAGGTGTTTCTGGAGGCGAGAGGAAGCGAGTCACCATCGCCGAAGCCACGCTTTCCAACGCGCCTTTCCAATGCTGGGACAATTCGACCCGTGGTCTCGATTCGGCCAACGCGATCGAGTTTTGCAGGACGTTGAGGCTGCAATCCGAGCTGTTCGGCCAGACCTGTGCTGTCTCCATCTACCAGGCC
The DNA here is from genome assembly GCA_013623625.1 of Fusarium setosum. Taxonomy (NCBI): domain Eukaryota; kingdom Fungi; phylum Ascomycota; class Sordariomycetes; order Hypocreales; family Nectriaceae; genus Fusarium; species Fusarium setosum. The sequence continues at coordinate 22,956 of JABFFE010001435.1, forward strand.
CCCCAGAGCGCGTACGATCTGTTCGACAAGGCCCTGGTCCTCTACGAAGGACGCCAAATCTTCTTTGGCCGTGCCGAGGACGCCAAGGCCTACTTCATCAACCTCGGCTTCGAATGCCCCGAGCGACAGACAACCCCCGACTTCTTGACCTCCATGACCGCCCCGTCTGAACGCGTCGTCCGCCCCGGCTGGGAGAACCGCGCCCCCCGCACGCCCGACGAGTTTGCGGCTCGGTGGAAGGAGAGCCGAGAGTACCAGCTGCTGCAGAACGAGATCGACTCGTACAAGAGCCTGTACCCCCTGAACGGGTCCAGTGCCGAGGCCTTCCGTGAGAACAAAAAGTCGGCCCAGGCCAAGGGCCAGCGTTCCAAGTCGCCCTACACTCTGTCCTACATGCAGCAGGTCAACCTCTGCCTGTGGCGAGGCTGGAGGCGACTCCTCGGAGCACCGGGGGTGACCATCTTCTCGCTGATCGCAAACACCTGCACCGCTCTCATCGCCGCGTCCCTCTTTTACAACATGGAGCAGACAACGTCTGACTTTTTTAAGAGAGGCGCTGTTCTGTTCCTCGCCATCCTGTCCAACGCGTTCGCAAGTGCCCTTGAAATTCTGACCCAGTACTCACAGCGGCCCATTGTCGAGAAGCATACCCGTTACGCCTTCTACCACGCCTCCGCGGAAGCCTTCTCGTCCATCCTGGTTGACATGCCCTACAAGATTGCGAATACCATCCTGTATAATCTCACGCTGTACATGATGACGAATCTCAACAGGACACCGGGGGCTTTCTTCTTCTTCATACTGATTTCCTTCCTCATGGTTCTGGCAATGTCTGGCATCTTCCGGTCTATGTAAGTTGACAGTTTCTCGTGTAAACAGCCCCCTTATCTCTAACCCACCTGTACAGCGCTTCTCTTTCCCGAACTCTCTCGCAGGCCATGGTGCCGGCGTCCATCCTGATTCTCGCCCTCGTCATCTTCGCAGGCTTCGTCATCCCGACCGACTACATGCTCGGCTGGTGCCGCTGGATCAACTACATCGACCCGGTCGCCTACGGATTCGAGGCCCTGATGATCAACGAGTTCCACAACCGCAAGTTCACCTGCACTCAGTTCGTCCCCAGCGCATCGGTCTCTGGATACGAAAATGTCGGCACCAACAACCGTGCTTGTTCCACCGTCGGGTCCGTCCTCGGCCAGTCCTGGGTCGAAGGCGACGCCTACATCAACTCGCAGTACAAGTACTTCCACAGCCACAAGTGGCGCAACGTTGGCATCCTCATCGCTTTCGTCCTCTTCTTCCACTTCGTCTACATCGTCGCTACGGAGCTCATCTCGGCCAAGAAGTCCAAGGGTGAGGTTCTCGTCTTCCGCCGCGGCAACATGCCCGCCGTTGCCCAGGGCAAGGGTGATTCTGAGGCCGCCTCTTCCGGTCCCATTCCCTCAGCCGACAAGGTTCGAGGTGAAGGAGACAGCGCCAACATCCAGGGCTCCACGAGTGTCTTCCACTGGAACGATGTGTGCTACGATATCAAGATCAAGGGCGAACCGAGACGAATTCTGGACCATGTCGACGGCTGGGTCAAGCCGGGAACACTGACTGCACTTATGGGCGTGTCAGGTGCCGGTAAAACCACCCTTCTCGACTGTCTCGCCGACCGTATCTCCATGGGTGTCATCACGGGTGAAATGCTTGTCGACGGCAAGATTCGCGACCACTCCTTCCAGCGGAAAACAGGATACGTGCAGCAGCAGGATCTTCACTTGGAAACCAGCACCGTCCGCGAGGCCTTGACTTTCAGTGCCCTGCTCCGACAGCCTGCCACAACCCCAAGAGCCGAGAAGATCGCCTATGTTGACGAGGTCATCAAGCTTTTGGACATGCAAGAGTATGCCGACGCTGTGGTTGGTGTCCTCGGCGAGGGTCTCAACGTTGAACAGCGCAAGCGTCTCACGATTGGTGTCGAGCTCGCTGCCAAGCCGCCTCTGCTTCTGTTTGTGGATGAACCGACTTCTGGACTCGACTCGCAGACCTCTTGGGCCATCCTGGATCTCCTCGAGAAGCTCTCCAAGGCTGGACAGTCTATCCTGTGTACAATCCATCAACCGTCCGCCATGCTCTTCCAACGCTTCGACCGCCTTCTGTTCCTCGCCAAGGGAGGTAGAACCATCTATTTCGGCGACATTGGTGAGAACTCACAGACTCTGACGTCCTATTTCGAGAAGAACGGCTCCGACCCTTGCCCCAAGGGCGAGAACCCTGCCGAGTGGATGCTCGAGGTTATCGGCGCCGCCCCAGGATCACACTCCGATGTCGATTGGCATCAGGTTTGGCGCAACAGCTCCGAGTACCAGGATGTCCAGACTGAACTTGCCCGCCTCAAGGCCGAGGGCCCCAGTGCCGGCTCAGCCGCCCACGACAACGACCCTGGATCCTACCGCGAGTTTGCCGCCCCCTTCTGGGAGCAGCTCCTGATTGCCACGCAGCGCGTCTTTGAGCAGTACTGGCGAACCCCGTCCTACATCTACTCCAAGGCTGCGCTGTGTATCCTGGTTGCCCTGTTCATCGGTCTGGTCTTCCTCAACGCCCCGCTGACAATCCAGGGCCTGCAGAACCAAATGTTCGCCATCTTCAACATCCTGACCATCTTCGGCCAGCTTGTCCAGCAGCAGATGCCTCACTTTGTGACCCAACGATCCCTGTACGAGGTCCGAGAGCGCCCGTCCAAGACCTACAGCTGGGTGGTCTTTATGCTGTCTCAGATCCTCGCCGAGATCCCGTGGAACACGCTCATGTCGGTTTTCATGTTTGTCTGCGTCTACTATCCCGTCGGCATGGACAAGAATGCATCTGCGGCTGGGCAGACGGTCGAACGCGGTGGCCTGATGTGGCTTCTTTTCTGGCAGTTCCTCATCTTCACCTGCACCTTTGCCCACGCCTGCATTGCCATCACGGACACTGCTGAGGCTGGAGGTAACCTGGCCAACGTTGTTTTCATGCTCTGCCTGTTCTTCTGCGGTGTGTTGGCGTCTCCTGATAACATGCCCGGCTTCTGGATCTTCATGTATCGTGTTTCGCCGTTCACGTACCTGGTATCGTCTATCATGTCGACCGGACTGGCCAACACGTACGTTACATGCGCCGCCAACGAATACGTCAAGTTCGACCCCCCACGCGGCGAGACTTGTGGCTCGTACCTGGCAAACTACATCGACAAGGCTGGCGGCTACGTCTTGAACGAGAGCGCCACCTCCCAGTGCCAGTTCTGCACCATCAAGGACACCAACGTCTTCCTGGAGGGCCTTAGCTCCAGCTACGACCACCGATGGAGAGACTGGGCCATCGGCATTGTGTACATTGTCGTCAACATTCTGGGTTCTCTGGCCCTCTACTGGCTGGTTCGCATGCCCAAGGGCAAGAAGAAGCAGTAAACCTGCGAGGGATTTCTCTCCCTTTCACAGGGATTTTTTTTTCTTTCATTTTGGCGAATGATTTAGGGAAATGTTATAGAAGGGATTGTTACTTATAGACCGACTGTCATTTAGACTTAGACAAAGACCAAGACACTGGCATTTGACATTGCGCTCGTTACCTAGCCTTCCTTAATACATCAAGATTCGCAGCCATTGGCTTCCCAGCTCTGCAGAGATGGAACATGTTGTCATGGCCGGGAATAATTCTGCAAATATCTAAAAGCTCGTTGTTAGTGGTGAAGCAGCGGTTGCTAGGTGGTTACTCGGCCGGATTGAAGCCACCGATCTTGATTGGGTACTTTGCGGGACCCGACATTCCTCTCTCAACTGTCTGTCACAGTCGAACAAGGTTGACGATAGACCACCTCTACGCCTGTCACCACCAGTCTTTTCCTTCGCCTTGTCACAAGATATCTGGATTAATTGTTTGTAATGGACGACTCGGACGGGTATATCTCACCTGATGAGCCTGAGGAAGCGTCACGTCCCCCTCAGTCAAAATTGGTGAAAACTATTGTGAGCTGTCCTGCTCTTTCGCATGGTGTCGGTGCTGACAATGGGAAAAAACTAGTACTTTCGATTTGGCAGCCGAATTATTGCAGCTACGGGTTCCGCTTCAGATAGCCATCACCCCAACGTGCTGCGGCTTCGGATTCACAGGACGATTTGTGAACGGGTTATCCAAGGCTTCATCTCATTTCTTCCCCTGGCATTCTCCTCTTGGATACAGTCAAAATACCCGGAATGGTGCCTGCCGGAGAGGATAGTCTTCAAAATCCAGAAAGACGGCTGGGATGAAGAATTCGACCGAGAAAAGGCAGCATACGAGAAACTCAAACCTATCCAAGGCAGTGTTATACCCCGGTACTATGGGCAACTTGATTATGACGGCACAAGAGCTTTGATACTCTCTGATATCGGAGGAGCTTGCGTCGCAACGCCAGAGGGTGCGGTGCTTGACGAGCATGACCTTCACACATTGTCAGATCAGGCTTTGACGGCCCTTGTAAACCTGGGCGTATCACACGATGACATCAAGCTTGATAACTTCCATCTTGTCACCCAAAACGGCAAGGATAGGATCATGGTGGTAGATTTCGAGGTAGTCGACACTGACTTATCCGAGGATGATTTCGCTTTTGCAGCGCGGTCGAGTGGAAATCATCTGATACGGCAATACCGGGAGCATTTGAGGTGCTTGGAATACGATGGCTTGCTTCTGCCCAAGAGGCCAATCAACCAAGGGTAGTATAGATGTGGACAGACAAACTAGGAAAGAATAGAGCTCACCCGGTTATCTTTCACTCCTTTCCGCCGTGACTGAGAGTTGGGGCCGCAAATAATGCCGCTTTCGCCGCACATGCGGCATATCTCCTTTGCAATCCGGGACAGCCCTGCTCTGGATGGGGGATCGCTGATAGCCGGGAGATCTCTAAAGGATCAAGTCTCTTGAAGGCATAGATGGAAATCTAGAAGGGATTAGATTGTAATTATACCAGGTCAATTGGAATTGTTTCGTCGTTTAGGCGTGGGAGTTGAGCCCTCCACCGGGTCATGTCAAGGCCTACAACCATCTGCCCAACAGCTTGCCAAGCCCAGTCATCTCGACGCAAGAAACCTAATTGCCTACTCATAGAGCATCTGAACCCTTAGCCCCAAGGTCAGTTTATATTCTTTCCCCGTTATTCCCGATCCTCCCGTTTTTACCGTCCCCAAACTCGGGCACTAACACTCCGATCCATTTCCCCAAAAAAGCTCCGCACATGAAAATTTCCCAGCTCATTCTCCCCACGTCACGAGGCTCTCAGCAACGGGTCCGCCCCTTTCACCATTGTCCAATTGAACACCCCGTCTCTGCAATTGCCTGAATTATTAATCCTATTTCGTGATTTTCGGTCCATTGTCAATGCCGGGGAGATCGACCGCTCTCGGAGGCGGAACCCCGCGCTGTTGAGTGGGCTCGGCTCCGTGAAGGGCGTGCCGGACATGCGGGAGCCCGCCCAGCATTTGCATTTTCTTTTTTACATAAACAATGGCCTCCTCCGCCATGGGTTCTCCGGGGGCGGACTCCGTAGGGCATTTTCGCATCGGTGTATTATTAATATGGCAGCGGCAGAGATGAAGGCTGTCGACGCTTCAGACGATAGTGTCTGCCCAACCCTACACGCCGATCTGGATACTTCGCTCGAGAAGAAGACTCATCCTTCCGACGACGATGTGGCCTCGACTCTGGACCAAGGAGACAATGGCGACGAGTCAGAGCAATCTTCAACCGACCCTGGAGAACCCCCCGACGGCGGCCTTAGAGCCTGGCTGCAGGTCGTCACAGGCCATCTTGTCGCCTTCAACGCATGGGGCTACCTCATCAGCTTCGGCATCTTCCAGCCCTACTACGAAGACCAATTCTCCCTCCCGCCGTCGGTAGTCTCCTGGGTCGGTAGCCTCGAAGTCTGCCTCATCTTCCTCATCGGCACGTTCTCTGGCCGGGCCTTCGATGCAGGGTACTACCGCACCGCTCTGGCTGTAGGGCTGTTTCTCCAGATACTCGGCATCTTCATGACCAGCATCGCGTCCGAGTACTGGCAGATCCTGCTGGCGCAGGGGATAGCCCAGGGATTGGGCAATGGAATCGTCTTTGCGCCGACCATTGCCAACATGTCGACGTACTTTACCAAGAAGAGGACAATGGCCATCTCTGCTGGCGCGTGCGGAGCTGGGACCGGAGGCATGGTGTTTCCCCTGATTGCCCAGCAACTTCTGCCCAAGATTGGGTTCCGCTGGACGGTGCGAGTGATGGGACTCGTCGTTCTCGTGGCGTCCCTGATCATCATGGCCATCGCCAGGACGAGATTGCCTGCGAGAAAGGCTGGGCCGATTGTGGAATGGGCTGCGTTCAAGGAACTCAGCTATGTGCTCTTTGCCGTGGCCATGTTCTTTACCTTGTGGCCAACCTGGATCGCGTACAACTATGTAAGACTCATATATTCATTAGACTATGGTCTGCCAGCTCACACTTCTCATTCTAGGCCCGACAATACGCAATCGACAAGCTGGATGGAACGGCAACAGACTCCTTCACCATGCTCATCGTCATCAACGCCGTGGGCATCCCCGGCCGGATGGTAGCAGCCTACCTCGCCGACCGCTACTTTGGCGCAGTCAACGTCTTCATCCCGACAATCTTCTCCGCCGCGTTATGTCTCTACATGTGGTCCCAAGTGCATACCCTGACCGCCGGCTTCGTCTGGGTCAGCATCTTTGGGTACTTTGGCGCGGGCATCCAGAGCCTGTTCCCGTCGACCCTGGCCAGCCTGACCAAGGACCTGAGCAAATCTGGGACGAGGATTGGCATGATTTTCACAATCATCAGCTTTGCGGCTCTGACGGGCTCGCCTCTGGCTGGCAAGCTGATGCAGGTTACCGATGGGAGCTATCTGGCGGCTCAGATGTGGGGAGGATCTTGTATGATGCTGGGAGCTGGGCTGCTATTTGCTGCACAGAGGGCAGAAGCCCGACAAAAGCCGTAGACTTGGACATACTAGACTATAGATGTATAATGAATTCAAAAGTTGAATTGGTTAGATTTGGAGCAACTGTTTGCTATTGAACCTGGACGACAAAATGCTTACGCCCCGCTCCCCGGATTTTTGGCGGAGACGCCCTGGCATGATGGCTTCTGAAAATTCAACAGCCCGCCACCAAACCTCTCTCGCACCAAACCACCTCACCTCCAATCCCACACACAAGCATGTCTCCGGCGCCATGGATATGCCGGAGCTGCACTCGGGCGCTGGCACGCTCCCACATGCGCCAATTCGTGCGCTTCGCCTCCAATGGTGCGTAGAAGCCCGCCTCTTCACAGCAAAAAGCTAACGCTATTGTGCTCCAGATACATCACCGCTCCTCGCACCCGCCCTCCTCCAGCGCGCCCAGTCCATGGCCTCCGAGTACGACGACCTCCAAAAGACGCTCAATTCCTCCTTCGACTCCGACAAGGCCAAGCGCGTTGGTGAGCTCTCCCGCGTGGCCGAAGCCCTCAAAGCATGGAAAAAGTCCCAGGCGTCCGTCGCTGAGCTCAGAGCCATGCTCGACGACCCCGGCCAGGACGAAGATCTCGCATCCATCGCTCGAGATGAGCTCGACACCGAGACGGGCAAGCTCGAGTCCCTCGCCCGAAACCTATCCGCCAGCCTAACACCTCGCCATCCCTTCGCCGACCTTCCCTGCATGATCGAGTTCCGACCCGGGCCTGGGGGTCTCGAAGGCCGCTATTTCACCGACACGCTGTTCAAGATGTACAAAGCGCTGTGCATGCGCAGAGGCTACCGTCACAGCGTCATGAAGTACGAATTCGCCGACACCGCGGGTGACTCGTCCTCCTCAGCCGGCGAAAACCCCCTGCAAGAAGCCGTCCTCGAAATCCAAGACCAAGGCGCCTTCGACATCTTCCGCAGCGAAGCAGGCATGCACCGCGTTCAGCGCATCCCTAGCACCGAGAGCAAGGGCCGCGTGCACACCAGCGCCGTGGCGGTATGGGTCCTCCCTTCGTTCAGCGAGAGCGGCGCGGGCAACATCGACTTTGAGGATCCCGAGAGCGACTTCTACGTCAACCCGCAGGAGGTCAAGATCGAGACGATGCGGGCCCGGGGTGCGGGTGGCCAGCACGTCAACAAGACCGAGTCTGCGATCCGGATGACACATTTGCCCACGGGGACGACGGTGTCGATGCAGGACCATCGCTCGCAGCAGCGCAACAGGGAGGAGGCGTGGAAGATGATGCGGGCGAGGATTGCGGATCAGCGGCGTGAGGCGCGTGAGGAGGAGGCCGCGCGGTTGAGGAACAGCGTGCTTTCAAAGACGCAGATCACTCGTGGTGACAAGATCCGCACGTACAATTATAACCAGGACCGATGTACCGATCACCGCGCGGGAATAGATGTGC
>JABFFE010001436.1:0-14845 GCA_013623625.1 Fusarium setosum
TCGGCATTGGTCTAAGACAGACTGATGAGCTGCTTTGGCTCACTCTTGCGCATGTAATCGTCCCTCAAGTCATGTTTTGAGTTCATAAAGCTGGGATCATCTCGTTTCGCCAAAGCCATCTCTTCTGGGTGGGCTCTGCGAAGCACAATATGATCACGAACTACTTGCTGCAAGGGCTCCTCTAAGATTGGGTACTGAGCCCCTCCGAGGGAAGGCTATCTGTATTGCTCGACTGCTCCGTCAAGGGCAGCTTGCCTTCACAACAACAAAGAACACCGTGTCTTTCCACATCTCTAGCATCACAGTAAACCCGATGCTAACACAGTTGCTAATTCTATGTAAGGATGAGTTAAAACTTAGTTCTAATGCACCTAGAAAGGTTATTTTATGCCTCCCAGAGGCTGTAAAGACTGACTGCTAGACTGAATCCCAAATCCCAACTTCCACCATTAGCCATCATACTAAATCCAAAGTCACCATGATGGGGTCCACTGCCTTTGACGGATTCGAGGTACGGTCATGTTGAAAGGTTAACCTTGTGAAGAAGGTTTCGGTGGACCGAGAAGTCAAATCAGTTAGGGGGCCGAATGTTATTGACACGTTGATTTTGAACACGATGCTTTTCCTTGGGCAAGATTGATTTCTAATGGACAATTACTGAGCAGAATCGCTAGCAGGAATCATCGACCTCGGCCCAACAACAAGAGATGCATCGAAATCCATAACTGCGACATGCCATGGGATGAAATTTGAGAGTTTCTTGGGTAGCTTGCGGGACAGAAGCCGTAGGAAGAAACCCAATCTCCGTGCTCCAACTCTCCTCCTCCTCTTTAATTATCCTCCCAAGAAGAGCTCCCGCTCTATCAATGTCCTCCGCAGCTCCCTCCGTCGCCCCTTCTCCTTCTCGCAATTCTCGTTGATACACGCAAACGTGAAAAATTCCGGAGTTGATGCCGTCGGGCGCCTTATCCTGCCCTCATAGACTAGTTCCCGGGGAACAGTCATCCATAGATAATCGTTGCTTATGAAACGGAATTCAACCTCCCATCTTCCGCCGTAGGTTTTCAGCGGTTGTCCCTCCAAAGCGGCGCGCTTGGGGGGTGAGAAAGGAAGAAAGTTGGGTCCACAGTCTGAGGAGAAATAGACATGGCCCATGATTTTCTTTCCCCCGTCGCCAATCCGTTCAGAAGGTAGATAGGATTTATAAAACTCGACGTATTGACACCCATGGAACGCAGGCGACGGATCCCAGCAATGATCCGCGTAGTCGACCGAGAATATTTTGAAATGCGTGCCGGCAAGGGTCCTGAGCTTGGGAGCCTCATGGCATACTTGGATAACTTCCCGCAGATGTTCCCCTGCCTCCCGCACCTCATTTTCCATTCTGCGGTCGAATTCTCGCCCGGATTCCATGTATTGTCGGCCTGACTTGGAAAGACGAGGAGGCATCTTGACGTGTTCGTAAACGAAGTGAATGCTCGAAAACTGTCGTTGCACTTCGGCGATAGGGAGAGTGAGGCGGTTAAGCAGATAGGTAGCTTCGTGGTGGGACGTAAAAAGAGGTGAGAGTCTTGATCCCTGCCTTCCTGCTTGAGCGACTCCTCTTATATACTCGGTATCCCTCTTTATGGGCTTGGTCAGAGCAGCTTTAGAATTACGTCCTCCTTGACGCAGCTCACGTCATTGATCCCTCGGGCCGACTTTCCTCTGTAGAGTTATGATAAAATCCTTGTTGTTACGGCCAATCGTCTCTCCACCACGATGAGGGGAAGCCGGATATCACTGAAATTGTTGAGACATACAATCAAACCGTGTATTTTTGGCTGGTGGATAACTCTAACTGCAAGTCAGACTGCACGGTGTTCTTTGTTATTGTGAAGGCGAACTGCCCTTGACGGGGTAGTTGTGCACTATAGATAGAAGTAGTATGGGTCGAGTGCAAACATGAACAGTCGTACTACCCTTCCAAGTAACTAAGCCGAGCCCCATACACCGTGGAAACCATATCCCATCACGATAGGCATCCGAGCTCGCCCAATCTCCTCCATGCTTGTCGCATCAATGACCACCAAGGAGCTAGCTCGTTGCGCCGAGTCCATAGCTACAGTCAAGATGACGCCGTCGTCCTCACGCTCGCCGCCCGGTGTAGGCACAAATATCGGCTCAGAAGCCAAGTGCTTTGTAGACGGGGACCATGTTTTGACTTGCTTGCCTCGGGTATCGATTTTAATGATGGAGTCGCTGAAGAACCCTGTTGTTTTCACGTGAACACCATAGGTATATCTGTAAGGACGTCCGTGGAACTTGTCGTTGATCCGCGGAAGCTCAATATTTGCCTCGGTATAGGGCAGTGTGAAATCTACCTCGGCAGTATGCGTGATGAGGCTCCCATTAGCAGCACGAGCGCCGTCTCCCAGGAACGGCAGACGGTATCGAGTGAACATGCCAGGAATATCATTCTTTGCTGAACCGTTATGATTCCCGATGTTGGCTCTGAGATTGGCGATCCGGGCTGCTTCCAGGAAACTAGTGTCTTGCATAACTGGCAAGTCAACGTATATATCTCCAGTTGTCTTATCCTCGAAGGAGTTGATCTGATGAAAAGCGAAAAAGGCGTCCTCTGACTCGTACTTGGACACCACGCCACCCTTGATGCGATCAACGACATAGAACAGCGTCTTGCGCTCTGGTCGCCACGGGCCGAGACTATCCATGAGCGTCTTTCCGGGCCTAACATAGTCGGCCTGCCAGACAACAAGGATGAGGTGGTCCTCTGTCCCAAAGAGGGTATGGATGTAGGCGGCCGGGGCGTCGGTGATGTTGGCAAGGATCTTGGATTCCCCGCTTGGTGGCCGGATGCCAAAGATGCGATAGACAGGAGGCTGCATCGATATGTCGAGGAGATAATTATAGATGGAACCGTCCTCTGAGAAGAAAGGGTGAGCGGCTGTCCGCCCATCGTCGCTCAATAGCGGATTTGAAGCCTGGTAGGTGAAGAGCTCAATTGGCTCCAGCGTGGTCGGATCGATCTGCTGAAGACTGTTGGCATCCGTTGTAACCACCAAGGTATCGAATGGTGCTCCGGTATTGGTGGTATTGCGATCGAGGCCAACAAAGTTTGGAATGAAGGCGACTCCGACGTTGTCTGTGTCGCGATCCCCATGAGCATGGTTTCCGTCCCTGAAGGTGGTCTCCAACGCCCCGTATATGATCTTGCAAGGGTCTGTTCCAAAAGAGCCATCAGGATAGAGGCCTGTCTCTCGAACGAAGTGGATCAGCTCATCTGTTGAGTTGCGACTCCGATATGTCACAGCTCCGTTGGCAATTTCAAACCTGTGGTTGCGGCTGAAACCGTCGAACCAGTGCTCAGCTGTAAAGTTGCCGACATCCCATGTACCCGCGCCACCACGGTACAGAGAGCCAGTCAGCCAGGTGGGAATCTTGCCCTCGATTTGCAAGGCCGTAGACTCCTGAATCTCATGTGTTGCATAGAGACCCCATGCCAGGGGATTTGAGCCAGGAGGGGGGCCAATGGCGCCAGGTAACTGGGACTGGGCGTTGACGAGGCTCAACCCATACAGGGCGAGTGAGATGAGAGACGACATGCGGCCCATGTCGATGTAATGGGGCGTGCTCAGTAAGTAGATAGAGACCAATAGTGAATAAACTTGAGGTGTTTGTGGTCCGACATTTCATGAGACGAGTTGCATCCCGGCCCAGCTATATAGTTCTTGGGAGGCATGATGACGCCTTGGTGCATTCGTATCTGTGCAGCTACGTAGGAGAGGAGGGCCGTGGACACGGGGAAGAAATGCGCCGGTTTGAGAGGTGTTCATTCAGAGTCCAGTTCTGGACAACGCGAATATAAGAGAGTGCGAGTGCGAATGCGGTAGGGGTCTTAACAGTTGACGAATCATATTTGGTCCAGCTAGCCAAGCTCCAACGGCACGAATAAAATCGTCCATTATTGGTGCTGACCGCGCATCACCCGACGGGCTTCGGGTCTTGGGTGGATCGGCAAGTCTGCGCCTTCTCACGTACGTCATCGATGATCGCGTTGGTGGCTCATATACGTGGTACACAATTGCTCTGTCAGCGTGGTGGAGTAATCCTAAAGAGATGGTACTGGCTCAGTTACGACAACTCGGAAACGATCCAGTGAAATTGCTCACAGGCTCCCAGCACTAATCTTTCGAATCTCCACAGGTTTCAAGGCAAATGTTTTCTCGGTTTTTTAACAGCGGTATGAAAACCGGATAAGGGAGACTTGTAGTCGGGAGCAAGACTGCTCTCGGAGGGCCATGATGAGACGGGAGAGATTAGCAGTACCAATGTACCATGTAACACCCTACCTTGGCCGGCATGTTTCCTGGCAAGCACACATGCCTGAGGGCTTGGTTTGGTGTACCTCCCGAGAATATAATCTGACAAAGAGAGGTCGAGTAATCCTTCTTCCACGCCTCTGATAGAGAAAACCTGGGCACTTGGACCGCTTCGACGAGCAACAGGTCGCGCCAAGGCAAAAGGGCATCATGCATTACTTGATACAAGCTCATACGGCGGTCCAGGTGTAAAGTGGAATCGTATTTTCACACGGATGGTTCCAGAGTTGTTGGTACTTTAACTAACTGAGCATCCCACGTGCCTGTGATCATAAGCATCATAACCACCTCTTGATATTGCCCGACGACTACAACATATTGTGGCGTCTTCAAGAAGTAAGCAGAAAATAGAAGCCCCGCATTAGGATAAAGGAATCTTCAGTATTTGAAACGGACCCATTGGGGTGGTGATGCAGTACATTGACAACCGTGACCACCTGCATGTAGGAAGTATCTTGTCCCTTCAGACAAGACTCCTGAGCAAAGACGGTAAAGTCCATGCCGCCATATTAGTAGTGGTCAAAATATATTTATGCGAGTGATGAAAGATATGGGGTCAGTGAAGGTGTCGGTAAAGACTCAGTGCCTTTATCCACTGTAAGTTTTGAAAGTGACTACTAGCAGATCTTGCTTGGTCCGCATTTGCCTCGCTTTATTATTCTTTTTCTACTCTCAGCTAGATTATAGGTGAATGGCATGTTACGAGGGCGAAACCCCTCATGGTCTTCAGTCACCCTCCATTTTTAGTAGCGCGACGATGTTCAATATGTATCTTCAACGGCTCAGCCCTACAGGCACAAGGATACTCTATATATCTGATCACAGTGGCTTCAACAAGCCGAAACACTCAATGCCACATGTCGCCCAACATTAGTTGCCGTTGACTATGGCCAAGATGAAGCCATTGAAGACAGGCGTAGGTACCATCGAGTGGCACGCAACCGTGGGCATAAGTGTGGCCTTTACTCTCTCATCCCTGCCGATCATTGTCAGGACAGACTCACTGCCCTCATCCGCCTGTCCATTCTTGAACATGGAAGCCACCACGTCATCCAGAAAAATACATCCATTGGGTCGTGTCAGCTTCACTGCCCAGTCGAATTGTTCCAGCTGGTCGTCCAGGTCGGCATCAATAAACACCATGTCAAACTGCCGTCCCTCCTCGGCCAACTTGGGCAATACGTCGAGTGCTGCACCGAGCAGGACCTCCACATCTAGTCCCTGGACGTTTTCCAGCGCCGTGTCCCTATGTTTCGGATTGATCTCAATACTCGTCACTTTGGCGCCAGCTTCCGCAAAACAAATGCTAGAGTAGCCGCCAAGGGTACCGATCTCAAGCACCGACTTGGCACCCATGAGCCGAGTGAGAATGGATAAATGCTGTCCAGCCATGGGTAGAACGCTGATGGGTGGGAGGCCCTTGGCTGCCGAGTTGGCGAGTGCATGATCTAGCTTCTGATTCGGACGGAGTAATGCGTGCTGGGCCTGAGCGTCTAGGCTTGGAGCTGAGCGAAAGTTGTCGAAATTGAGGACGGCTTCCATGGTTCAGGGACGATAGTGGACCGCAAATTACAGTATTGGAATCGTGTTGCTAGCACAGTCTTGGAGTCTGGTGAGGATAACGACATGTCGGCCAGTGTTGAGTTATATATACCATTATCTATATATCCATATTTCGAGATGCACAAAGCACCGCCGTCTCTGGTCGAACATCATTCGTAGAGGCAGACCCACAGCTAGATGAGGTCCACGGACCCATGGATCCATGGGTCCGTCACAGACTTCGGCCACCCTGTCTGGCTCCCCCTCACTCGGAAACTCTCCCATCCACGGCTCCACGGCTCCGCGTTCATCTTGCAGCCTTGGTACAACCGGCCAAAAAATGACTGATACACAAAAGAATGCATGTCTATCATGCCGCCAGAGAAAACTCAAATGCGATAGACAGAAACCATGCGCAAACTGCATTACTCGCTCGCTCGAGTGCAAGCAGCAGCAACTGACGCCAGTCAGCAGAGGGCATAAAAGGCCTCGGGATGATCCTGATGCATCGATAATACCGAATATCCTGTCCAGGCTGGACCAAATTGAAGCTTACATCTATTCGACACAAAAAGACGATGACGGTCTCATCTCAACACCAATTGCCAATCACCTCGATACGATACAGACTGGAGCCCCAACCCTAGCCACACCGACTGGTGCACCATCGCTCGACATAACTGCCCCTTCAATCCCCTCTGAAGACGGAGTTCGTTGCGTTAGAGTTTCGGGCAATGACAGTATCCTGGTATGCCTTCTGTTCTAGCAACCTGTCTTCCAAGTTCTAATCATAGACAGGGCCACGCTCTCATGCATCATCTGTCCATATCAATCTCACCAGACCCTGGGTTCCCGCAGGACTCGGACCAGATTCAACTACCTCCCAGATGGGAGACTCTTCGCTTGTTTCAGGTCTACGTTGATTACATCGGCCATTTTCAACACATCATCTACGAGCCACATTTCCGTACACTGGTTGAAGAAGTCTACCATCAAATAGGTCATGTCTCGACAACTGCGCCACGGGGCTTGGCTTTGATACTGGGTATCATTGCCAATGCCATCATCCTTGAGCCTCTCCAAGGAAGTCTAGGTGCGGTCCTACCAGTCCTGAAAGAGCGGCTAAGGATATGCGCCATCTACATCCGGTGGGCTATGGACTGCCTGGAACAGCATCGCCGACGAATGAATCACACGCTCGAGAATGTACAGGCCATGCTTGTTCTCCAATTCCTCATTAATCATATCGAGGCCTTCTCTCCCAGATACCGCGCCTTGTTGACTGAGGCCATTACTGTGTCTCATAGTCTTGGTCTCCATCTCATTGATTCAACAACCGCCGTCAACAGAAAGCCATCGCAAACTGAGACAGACCCAGTTGTCCAGGAGGTAATGCGAAGGGTTTGGTGGTATCTAACAGCCACGGATTGGCTGGTTTCCATGGCAGAAGGTATGGGTCTTATGGTCGCGATAGCCCATGTGTTGCTAACTCGATCCAGGTCCCTTCAATGCCGTCTACCTCGTCCAAGCGAGACATGCCACTTCAAATATTCCGATGCATATTAATGATGATGATCTGGGCAACCTCGCCAAGGAAGAGCGACCACTATCAGAACCGACTACCATGTCGTATTTATTGAATCGTATTAAAATCGCCAAGGTCGCCCGAACCATCTCAGACATCGCTCCTCATGACCCTCGCGACGCGACTTGCGAGATGATACTATCGCTTGATTCAAGGCTTGAGTCATTGGTCCAAGACCTTCCCACTTTCTTCAGGGTGGAAATCGCAGACTCAAGTGAGACCAAAATGATCGATCTGGCACACCCGTATGTACCTATGCAGCGGCTCTTGGTCAATTTGATGATCAACCTCATACGGTGCAAACTTCATTTCCCCTATCTCTCTGGAAACCCAAACAAATCTCTCCACGTCTTCTCCCGAGAAGCCAGCTTGAAGGCCGCCCGACATGTACTCTCGGTGCACAGAGACATGAGCTCTTCATATATTTCTCACTCTGCTGATTTCATGAAGATACAAGGGACAGTCTATCACATGTTCATTGGGGCACTTATTCTTGCAACGGACCTGTGTTGCAATCAGCCTCCTCCCGAAGCCCGTGAGCGCCAATCGTCTGAACTGATGGCGGCTTTGAAACAACTGGATGGGATAAAGCATCATTCGCAGATGGCTGCAAAGTTGCTCGAGGATTTGACACATCTGCTTGTAAAGTACGGGGTTTGGTCACCTTCCACTACCGCTTCAATGACTACAGACGGCGGATTGACTCAAAACGAAGAGTTGCTTGAGACTGGTCAGATAGGGGTACCTGAGTTGGATATACCCTTCCCCTTTGATGACTTATGGCAGACATTTGTCGAACGACCGTCAGCTCTAGACATGATAGATATCTTGTAATTTAGCAGCTTGAGGATACCAAACAATGGCACTACGAACGTCGAGCGTGAATTGAGAAGTCAGGATAGATTCAGCCTCGAGTTTCTACTCGATCCAAACTATAGGCAGGTTCGGTTGCAGAACATTACATAGCTATAATGCGCAACTCTGTAGATTACATTAGTGGAGGAACAGATCGGAGGTTGAATAACCTTTTACCAATACTGTTCAATGGGCTATGCCATTATAATAGAATATCGCCATAACAGAAGACATGCTGGGTTTGTAGACTGCTGGTCAGTAGTCTGCTTCGGTATCAAGTGATAAGAATATTTGTACTTGGCTGCTCGGTTATCTTGTAGCATTTTGTGAATTATGAAACCTGCCGCAATCGGGTAGCTTAGTCAATGCAAGGAGACACGTGATTGTTAGTGATAAGTTTGATGGGTAAAGGTAGATGTGGTATCCATAGGTCTAGTCTTTTGGTATCTTCATCTTCTTAGAATGTTTGTGGTCGGGAATACGCGTGCGTTCCATGGATCCTTTTCTGTCACAAATCGACGGCTTGCCTGCTTAACTCATACATGGTAGATGCGTGGAGGGCATAGCGAAGACTGGCCGTGCCAAGAGGTCGGATTGATAGTCGGATCGAAATAGTCTTTCGTCATCCCAGGGCCATTCCAACTACGTGGTCATTGGTATCATAACTCTACCACCCTTAGATAGATTAGAGGAAAGGCATTAGCAAAAGAACATGATTAGGTTTATTGCGTGCAGATCTAGGGTAAGATATTTGACATGTTGAAGAGAATGTCACTGGCCCCTATCCACTTTTACTCACTGGAATCGGTGTGCTTCTAGCTGTAGAGAGATTTCACTTTTAGGGTTCATATTAAGATATTTATCTAAATTTAAACGCGAGCATGGTGTGGTTGATAATTCAACAAAATACGTCTCAGGATTTAGACCGCGGCTGTCAACTCCTGGGCCAACCACTGTTGTTGCTTGGACTATTTTTGGGGCCGGCCCGCCCTTGGAAAGAATACGGAACCGTAGAGAGCCGTAGTCTATAGCGCCTGGCAGTTGTCTCGTAGTTGGCGCCGATCCGTTTACCTCGCATGTTGTCTTCGATAGAGTGTGAGTAAGAGATCGCGAGAGTCTCACGTAAGCGATCGATCAGTAACGGTCAAGACTCTATTGACGCCCAAGGAACCTGGCAAACTGCTCTGCCGCGTGTCCAATGGGGAGGGTACAAAGGATCAAAGTCCGAGGTGACATTGCATGGGTGCCAGCCCTAACTAGACACGTCAGACTGGCAGGGCCGCAAGGCTGTTCGGGTATGTGGGGAAACCTCGGACTCGTTGGTCCCTTTGTCGTCAATCCTCGGCGCTAATTTCGCCGGCCCCACCGTGTAATTTGCCTTACGCCTTATCTATCAACTAGGACGAACGCAACGCTTCGAGAAACCACATCCACCCTCAGTCCTTACGTTACGTACGCAGATTATCATTATTATGCACCACGACGATGGCAAGCATCCTTCCGGCGCCAGCCCCTCACGCCATAGTCCCGGGTGCCCAAGTGACGTCAGCTCCCAAGCCCCGACCGACACTCTGCTCCCCCGTCTTCCGGATACTCGCCCTCGAGCGGTGACGCCCCCGCTTGGCTTGCCAGAGGGTGAGCCCGAGGGCCATGGACCCATGGCCTTGTTCCAGCAATCCTCGTACTTCAAGCTTCCGCCTAGTGTGAGGAGAGACATCCTTCGGCTGGCTTTCGGAGATTGTAGCCTCCATATGGAGCTCTCCTATAGCCGTCCGGATGTCAAGTTTTCAGCCCCCAAGGCCGGCCATCATTGCGGTATCCATAATAGGGAATCGGATCGGTTTCGTGATACAAGGGAACGCATCGTCGACGAGACCCAGCCCCGGTCTTGGCGATGGTGGAGTTCTGTTTGCCATCGCCTCCCACCCAACGCGTCGGGTGTCATGACAAATGGCGGCCTTGATGGTCCCTGGGCTGACCATTGCCGTGATGGAGATGCAGACTGTTGTCTTCTGTGGAGAGACAGCGAGAAGCCATTTCAGTGTCATGTTGGAATCATGGGCTGGCTGCTGTCTTGTCGCCAGAAGTAAGCAGAACACGCGTGCCTCAATTGTCGTCAACGGTATCTAACAAGACTCTACCTGCAGCTATGCTGAGACTATCGATGTGTTGTACTCGACTAACAACATCATCATGACTGGTGAAGCTATGCTCTCGCATCTCCCACAACTACTGTTGCCCCAGCGACTAGCATCCATAACCTCGCTCGAGATTCGTTGGCCATTCAAGACATGCCCAGTTGAGGATGCATTGGACAAGGCACATCTTGACGAGGCGCATCTCGACATGATTCTGCAGGCCCTGTCGTCACATTTCCCCCGACTCCGGCGCCTCTATGTCTCACTCGACGAGTCGGAGCAGTCTGACTTTTATCCCTTAGCGGAAATGGATTATGTCGCTGCTATTGAGAAGCACCTTGACCGGTTTGCTCAACGCACGTCTACCCTTACCGAGTGTGCCTTCTCACTGCCCGACTTCCTCTTCGACGTCATATATGCCGAAGCAACGCTTATGCTCGATCAAGACGGCAGCATGGGGACATATGTAGACTCGTATCGCCAAGTATGGCGTTCCGTCAGCGGTGAATGGGCCGTTATTCGATTGCCATTTGTCGACAGCTATCCGGACCGGCCCTACCACTTGGTCCAAGACGGCGCTCAGGAGCGTCCTGGATATTGGATACTTGAAGGTTCCAGCAAGACTAAACAACCCGATTCACCTAACCCGGGCGGTTGCATGCCAGATTTGGACGACTTGGAATTCATTGATTACTAGGCTACCATTGCCATGGTTCGCTAACTGTCGATTTGTCTAGCGAGTGCGAGGGACTCGCGTTATTGATTAGGTAGATAAACATCTGAATTTTATTGTCATGAGGCAACAAAGGGACTTTTCCCCTATGATCGGCGTTTTGGTTTATTAACAACGGGGATCCCAACGGGCCTTGTCCAACAGTCCAAAGTCGTACATGTAAATGGCCGGGTACTTGGCTCCTAGATTTTCAAACAAATAAACCCTAAAGTTGGGCCAGCTACTGCCTTGCCTCTCCTCTCTTAGACCAGTCCCACTTGTCAAGATATCTACAGGCGAGAGTTGTCAGTTATCATAGGTCTGGAGCAAATGATCATCGCAGTGGACAGGACTTACACCATCAGAGCGAAATATGTTAGCGAGTCAGCACTGTTAAGGGCCTGGTCGGGTCCAACCCTAGCCAAATTCCAGATATCTCTTCGTCCATCTAGAGCGGTGTGTCAGCCACCTTGCGTCGAGTATACGGTGGCACAGAGGTGTTGCCATTGAGCCAAGCAGGCTGAAACTTACATGTTTTGGAACGCTTCAACTTGCGAGCAAGGAGCTCTTTTGTCGGAAGCTCGCTTGAGTAGGCAACTCGAGCGCCTCCGCTGGCCGGCTCGTAGAGGAACTTGCCGCCGTAATCCCTTGCAGTTTGGTCCTTGATGACTGAACGAATGTTAACAAATAGGGGCGGCACGGGCTGCATGTGTATCAACTTACTAGCCGAATTAGGGTTGGACGTATCGGAAAGGCCTCCGAACCAGTGGGTAAGCTCGTGTAGAACGTTGACCGAAAGATGCTTTGAGTGCGTATCAATTGAATCGCCAATCTTGATGATGTCCCCGTCCCTGAGAGCCTTTGGCGTAGGGGCATTCTTTCTCTCATCCGTGAACATGCGGTCGCAGAACGAGATCAAGTCGTAGTTGAACCAGACGGCACCCCTGAGCCCGGGGAAGCAAAGGACAGGCACCTGCTTTTCTTCTCTCTTCCAGATGAAGCGTGCATCGTTATACCATGATCCAGCGGCTCCGTCCAAGAAGAATTTCGTGAACTGGTTGTCCTGGGACAGTGTCTTGGACTGGCCCGGGATCTTGTCGTCCGGGCCGAGCCACTCAAAGGCGACGTCGCCGCAGAGAATCCTGGGCTTGGCACCGTCACGGCTCTTTAGCTTCGGGACGTAGCCGTCCGGGGGAGAGTTTTGAGACGCCTGAAGCCCAGTAACGACCTTGTCGTAGATGCCTTGAGGGATGGTTAGCGCGTAGTGTGGCATCAGCGATAGGTGAACCTACCAAAAGCACCACCCCAGTTCTTATCGCCAGGGCTTTCAGCTTTGTTCTTGTCAGGCCCGAACCCAAGGGTAACCAACATGGACTCAGCAATGCGGTTCCATTTCTTGGTCGCCTCAGGGTCTTTGCTGGCATCGGGACGCTTCTCCAAGACAAAGTTGAGGCTGTTTTGGGCTTCTTGTGCAAGCTCTAGTGCCAAGTTGAACGAGTCCTGAAGGTATGAGCCGTGGGCGTCGCAGCTTGGGTCGACAGCCCAGATGTCCATATTAGCCGTCTGGGTTGAGCCCAAGCCGGACCAGACTCCAGCAAGGAGCCAGACGTGCCGGGACAGAATCATAGCGAAAGAATGTGTTGGATGGAGTAAAAGAGAGTCGAGGCCGGCGTGCTCCAGCCAACAATGGGAAAAGAATGGACGGGATGTTTATGTCTGGTACAATCGGGATAGGGAGATGGCAGAGCCGCCATAAGAGAAGGAATGCCGTTGACGGCGCAGGGCTGGACCTGACCCGCCCGAGTTCCCTGTAATTAGCGGCGGAGCTGAGAGCAAGGGTAGTCCGAGGCGTTAGCGATCTGCAACTAAGAGTGGATTGAATCCTCTGTGAAGGATGCACTCACGCGACAATGCAAAAGCCCTCTCCAGTTGGTCTTCTATTAATAGCTAGATTCTGCAGCTAGAGATATAAGGAGGATACTTGATGTTCTTCAAGATACATACGGTCTTTTGATTCTACGCAAGGAATGCACGCCTTCATTGACATAGACCTATTGTTGCGGAATCAATGGCCCCGTGAAGCTGTAATGTCTTATTCAGCTGCGGGTACCTTGTCTCTTCTCGGGATAGCATCGACTGAAACGCTGTAATCTACAGGATGCAGGGGCTTGAAGGATTGATTGGTCGAGTTACGGAGTACAGCCGCACGGATAAGTGAGGTTCCTTACCACGCCAATCTAATGTTAGATGCAAATGCTGTGCCGCAATTGTCGGCAGTTAGCCAATAGTCATTGTCGTTGCAAGTTGAAGGGCCACTTTTCAGCCTTTCACAACCCTTGCGAGCTATATTAAACCGACCCATTGTCCGAGAAGGATTCACTCTGGTCCACGTTGGATACCTGCATCAACAGGTTGTCGTGCTTACGGCCGAGATTTCGATTGACAAGAAGAGTTTTCAGCCCAGTTCGTGTTGTTTCAAGGGGACCTGGCCCCGTCGACTGCGACCGGGGCACGGACGGACTGATCGAGGCGATGTCGGGCCTTGTGTTGTCGACCTTTACTTAACCAAAGCACCGAGGGTTCCTGGCGCTTCATCTCCAACACCTTTGTTTGTTTGTCCATCATTCCCATTCTTTCGTTGCCTGCATAGTCGTTCCTTTCGATTTGCCATTCTTTTACCGCAGCACGGTCAAACATGCCGCCCCTCTGGACGCTCAGCGTCCTGGCGCTCTGTCTTGCCACGCCGCTCGCCGGAGCAGCTAACAATGAGCCCAAGGATGTTTACCTGGCGGAAAGATTTCCGACAGTAGAAACGCCGGGCCAGTTCAACACCACTAAGGCGCAGACAACATCTGGGTTCTTAACACGGTTGTCCACTACCACCACCGCGCTTGAAGAGACCTCGTTGACTACTGGCACGGAAGTTTCGGAGACCACAACCGAAACGACCCAAGCTGAGACAACCTCGGAGTTATCAACGGAGGTTTCAACTACTAGTGCTGTGCGTGAAGAGACTACCTTGACTACGGACACGCAAGTGGCGCAGACCTCAACCGAGACTACTACTCAAGCTGAGACAACCACCTCGGAAACTTTGGTGTACGTTCCACAGACCACAACTGAGACGACTGAAACCTTTACAACTGAGACCTCCACCGAAATCCCAGCGGAGACATCTCAGACAACCACGGAGGCGTCCACCAACCTTCCGGCTGAGACTTCGGAGATCTCAACAGAGACCACGAAGGCAGAGACAACAGAAACCTCACTCACATCTGCCGAAATTTCTAAAGCCACAACGGAGACGACGGAGAAGAGTGAGCCTTCAGGACCTTCCACTGGAGTTGATCAAGAGACCTCGACCACTGAAAACCCAGGCCAAACTTCAGCACTCCCATCAACAACCACTGAAGCCGGACCGACAACCACAGAAGGAGAGGTGGTTACGGGAACTGACGGTGCCATTGTGACCTATATCCCCGAACAGAACCCTGAGTTCTCTGATCTTACTAGCACTACGACCACAACAGATGATGACGGTGGCCCTCTGATTATCTTCCCTGGAGGCTGGTTCTGGAAGCCATCTGGCGGCAATCTCCCGAACATTCTTCCTCCTGCTCCAACATCGAAC
>JABFFE010001437.1:0-14340 GCA_013623625.1 Fusarium setosum
GGGTATTATCCTCTCTGAGGGTGGCCCCGAGCTGCTAAAGGAGCTGGCTGAGAAGAGCTCTATTCCTGTTACCACTACTCTCCAGGGTCTAGGTGCTTTCGATGAGCTCGACGAGAAGTCTCTGCACATGCTTGGCATGCACGGCGCTGCCTACGCCAATATGGCCATGCAGGAGGCTGATCTGATCATTGCTCTTGGTGCCCGATTTGATGATCGTGTCACTCTGAGTATTGCCAAGTTCGCTCCTGGCGCCAAGGCTGCTGCCGCCGAGGGTCGTGGTGGTATCGTCCACTTCGAGATTATGCCCAAGAACATCAACAAGGTTGTTCAGGCTACCGAGGCTATTGAGGGCGACGTGGCCACCAACCTGAAGCAGCTGATGCCCTTCGTTGAGACCAAGACGATGGAGGACCGAAAGGAGTGGTTCGGCAAGATCAATGAATGGAAGAAGAAGTGGCCTCTGACTGACTACGAGCGCGCCGAGCGCCAGGGCCTCATCAAGCCCCAGACCCTGATTGAAGAGCTTAGCAAGCTTACTGAAGGTCGCAAGGACAAGACTTACATCTCCACAGGTGTTGGCCAACATCAGATGTGGACCGCCCAGCACTTCCGATGGAGGCATCCCAGGACCATGATTACCTCTGGTGGTCTAGGTACTATGGGTTACGGTCTGCCTGCTGCTATCGGTGCTAAGGTCGCCCAGCCTGACGCCCTCGTTATTGACATTGACGGCGATGCTTCCTTCAACATGACCCTGACTGAGCTCTAACGAAGAACAGGGCATGGTTACCCAGTGGCAGAACATCTTCTACGAGGACCGATACGCCCACACCCACCAGAGCAACCCCGACCTCATCAAGCTCGCCGAGGCTATGCGCATCCAGAACCGCCGCGTGTCCAAGCCTGATGAGGTTGTTGACGCTCTGAAGTGGCTCATCAACACTGACGGCCCTGCTCTGCTGGAGGTCATCACCGACAAGAAGGTGCCTGTCCTGCCCATGGTGCCCGTTGGTTCTGGTCTACATGAGTTCCTCGTCTTTGACGGAGGTAAGTTATCCTACCACTCACGCCAGAATTTGACCGAATGCTAACATCTTTCCAGCCAAGGAGAAGAAGCGACGTGAGCTGATGCGAGAGCGTACATGCGGTCTGCACGGTTGAGACCCCAACCCCAGTCTGAGCAACTAGTCGCTACCTATCTGATACCATCTTTCCCATAAATGTGCTTTTTTTTTCGTTCCATTTCTTCATTCATCTACTTGCGGAGTTTTGCTGCTTTGCCGGCGGGCAAGCTTACCTGGGTACGAGGATCGACACTAAAAAGATCAAAAGTTGAAGGGTGGATTATACCGGGATGTCAAAGCGTGGGAGAAGAACATATGTGTGCAAGACGTCAAAGCACATAACGCGGGCGAGGAAGCGGAAAAGAGAGAAGAGAAGAGAAAAGAAGAGGAAGAAGCAGGCACGCCGAGGGCCAGAGGGGCCGTGTTGTATATACCACGTAATGAATGCTGTGCATGACTTCATCTCTGTTTATTTTTGTGGCCAGCTACCTGACTGTCTTCTCGTCTTGGCGGCCAGACAGCATAGGAGGCATCCGTGGCAGAGACATCCTGCGACAGGCCCTTGTTGACGTTTGAACAGTTTACTGTTTCCTTTTGGGTGACAATCTCTAATCCATGCACTTGTCTCGCAACCCTCAGAGCTCTGTTCCCAGATTTACATGCACCGCCTTGCTCTGCGTGTACGCATCCAAGGCGTACTGGCCCAGCTCTCTTCCAATGCCCGATGACTTGTACCCACCAAACGGAATGCCAAAGTGCGAGTCGCCCGACGAGTTGATCCATACCATACCCGCCTGCAGCTTGCGAGCGACCTTGTGCGCCTTGGCGACCTTCTCGGTGAAGAGCGCAGCGGCAAGGCCGTAGGACGTGTCGTTGGCTTTGGCGACAACTTCCTCGACGGTGCGGAACTTGGCGATGGCGACGACGGGGCCGAAGATTTCGTCGCGGACGATAGCCATGTCTTCAGTGGTCTGGGAAAGGTTAGTAATCGCTATCATACAAGATCCACGCGAACTTACATCAGCGAAAACTGTGGGCTCGATAAAGTAGCCCTTTGAGCCCGTCTTTGCACCGCCGTGGAGGAGACGCGCGCCGGAGGCCTTTCCCTGGTCGATGTAGGAGAGGATCTTCTCGTACTGGGTGCGCGAGACTTGGGGGCCTTGCCAAGTGTTTTCGGCGAAGGGGTCGCCGATTTTCTGATTCTCTTTGGTGACTTGGACGAAGCGCTTGAGGAACGCATCGTATATGTCTTCGTGGACATAGATTCTCGACGTTGAGGTACAGACCTGGCCCATATTGTCCATGATACCGACATGGCACCATTTGACGGCCTGCTCCAGATCCGCATCCTCGAATACGATGCTCGGGCTCTTGCCTCCGCACTCGAGCGTGATGTTTTTGAGGTTGTTGGCTGCCGACTTCATGATCGCCCGTCCGGTCGCCGTGCTGCCTGTGAAGGCAATCTTATCCACGCCCATGTGCCCTGCGAGAGCCTTTCCCGCTACTGAGCCCAAGCCGGGGATGATGTTGACGACGCCGGGTGGAAGCCCGGCCTCGATGACGAGGTTGCCGAAGTATATGGCCGAGAGGGGCGTCTGTTCCGCGGGTTTGAGGACGACCGTGTTGCCGCATGCGAGGGCGGGGGCGACTTTCCAGGCGAGCATCATGAAGGGGAAGTTCCTAGGTATGGTCAACTTCCGTTACAGTTGAGAGGGGAAGGGCTTACCAAGGAATGATCTGGCCGCAGACTCCGAGGGGTTCTTGGAGCACGTATGCGAGCTTGGCCGGTGAAGTCTCGATCGTGCGGCCGGTGATCTTGTCAGCGGCGCCGGCGTAGTAGCGGAAGACATTGTAAGACTCGTCGAGGTCGCCTTCCAAGGCTGCGGTGTACGTCTATACAAGGGCTCAGCTTCAGCTTCCTTTGGCTTGGCAGTGTAGACTGTCATACCTTGCCATTGTCGAACGCGTCAATGCTGGCGAGGAGCTTGCGGTCTCGGTCGATCAGCTCCGAGAGTTTATATAAGAAAGCTCCACGGTCGACGGCAGCGAGCTCCGACCATTCGCCTTCAAAGGCACGGCGGGCGGCGCTGACGGCGTTGTCGACGTCTTGCTCGGAAGCGCCCTTTAGAGTAACGATCTCTTCATCATTTCTTCAACAGATTAGCAAAGGGTCGTCAAAGCAAGACACGAGGTACTCACGCGGGGTTGTATACGGTAAACTTGTCGCCCGTGGCATCGACAAACTTGTTGTCGATGAACAGCCCGGTCGGCTGCTTGTACTTGAGCCCGTTGGGTAGGGAAATGTTGATAGTCGAGGCCATTGTCTGCGTCTTCGATGATGATGGAGAGACAAAGTCCTTCCCCGCATGCACTCCATGCCAGCCTTATATCGGCATTCGAGCTGCTTGATAACACATGCTGACGTAGGTAGCTCGGCTTGAGCTCTGTGTGACGAACTTGGGCAATTTTTCCGACTGGAAGGAGCGGGGAGGGGGGGACCGAGGAGACGCGAGGGGATGAAGACAGAGCGGGGAAGTAAGACATCTTTTTTTTGATACTGGATTATGTGAAAAAGACCTCGGATTGAGATACGGAATGAGTCTGGACCCTTTCGGGCGAGTTTGGAGCCGTGATGGTGCCTGGTTAGTGTTGGGGTCGGCGCTTACCAGACCGGGCTACCGATTGCATAAGCAGCAGCCCGAGGGTCTGGAAAATTTAGCTGGCCTTTGGTCAATTTACTTGCCTAAACAGGTAATTAAAGTCTGTTGTCTAAGTTACTATCTACTATTCACCAACTGCCATCTACCGCCAAATAAGAGCCGGGGATAACAGCTTGATCTTTGTCCAAGGCAGCCCAACAATAGACATGCCACTGATTCTACCAAAAGAAAAGCTGAGGATGAAACATAGCCGCCGTGGCTTGAAACACGGTCTGCTGTTGGCCGTTGGGCAGGACAAGGTAGACACGAACAAGGCTCTTCACTGCCGCTTCCGCCCAACCCAGGCCAAGCCAGCTAAAGACCCTTTCATCTCTGATGAATGACACAAATAGCGCGTATAAGGTTATATGCAAGAATTTTCCTAAGCCATGGCCTAATGTTGGTCTAAAACTTGGGCATGGCCTCGTCTCTCACCATGATTAAGACTAGAGGAATACTTGTCTCGTCTCCTTAAGGCGAAATAGGCTGGAATTCACGTGCATCAAAGGGGATGCCTTGCTAGTCCATTTCATTGGCTTACATCGTGGACCCTGGTAGGGGCTGAGGTACTGTAGGTTGTGTTGGCTTGCAGCTGCCACAGCCTGATTCAAGACGTACCCTGACAGCTGGCTCCCTCCCAGCCCAACTTCGACTTTTCATCATCTCTCGCAATTCTCGCCCGGAAATCATCACAATCCTACCGTGATCCACCTGCGACCTTCAGCGTCTCAAAGCACCAGGCAGTTACATGCCTAGTCGGCGATAGGAAACACAATTCCTTAGTAGGCTCTCATCTAAGCTTAGGAAAAGACTACCATAAGGGTGTTCAAAACCTCATCTACTGATCAGTCTAATTCCTTTTTACACTAATACAAGTTTAGACCATGGCAGACCCCCTGGCTATCGTAACCGCGACTACCCAATTCATCGGGCAAAGCATCAAAGTCGGCCTTTTGTGCAAGAAGGTCTACGACAAGGTGCAAGACGGGCCAGAAGAGATTCAATCTTGGAGGGCAGAGCTCGAAGGGCTGCAAGCTCTCGCCGGACAGGTAAAAAACTCGCCCGCCTTGAAAACAAGCGAGATCGGCAACACCATCCAGAGCTGCGAAGATGTCATCAACAGCTTATGTGACATCTTCGACCGACTCGATTTTGATCATCAAGATGTCATCGGCCGCAAGACGTGGAAGGCGATTGGAGGCCTCGCCAAAGAGACACAGATCCGTGACTTAATCGATCAAATCGAACGCTTGAAAAGCACTTTGACGCTGCAAATCGAGGTGGTGAATTCGTAAGTACTAATAGGTGATCCCGCCGGTGACAGAAAACGCGAGTCTTGGTAATAAACTTAGGTCAATTTATGAAGAACTTATATCAGGGCTCTGAACACTCTTATGATAGTCTCTTCATAAACCTAACCTAATATAGGAGAGCCTCTGATGTTTCTTGGCAGGCCACCTATGTGACTGTCGTGTTTTCTGCCACCGATGGGGCGACCGCATAAGAACCATGCTCCTCACAGCGATGCTGACAACATACTTAGAGTCCACAACCACCAACAGTCGTTGCAGCTGACCGAAGTCACTGAGAACGTCCGGGAGATCAAGAGTTCCATCCTACCAGGCACAGACGAGGAGCAATGTCTCCGGGCACTATTCATCACCGACCCCGCCAACGATCGAGATACAATCATCGCTGCTAAAGGCGATAGAACGGCCGGAACCTGTGAATGGATCATCTCAACACAGAAATACGAGACCTGGGAACAACAGTCTGAGCCAAGCCTCCTCTGGATATCCGGACCACCGGGAAAAGGCAAAACCTTCATTTCAATCTTTCTGACCCAGAACCTGGAAGTCAAGGCTTCCCAGCCTGACTCAGCTCTCATCTACTTCTTCTGCGACAACAAAGTAGCGACCAGGAACACCGCTGTCAACATTCTACGCGGCCTTATGTATCAGCTCATCCAGCGTCACGAGCACCTCCTGTCGCACGTGGTCTCGCAATGGAAAACGAAACAAGACGGCATATTCAAGGAGATGTCCTTTGAAACTCTGTGGAGAATCTTTCGAACAATGGTTGACACTTTGGTCGACACTCGAATTTACTGCGTCCTTGATGCACTAGACGAATGTACTGAGACCTCCTTGGATCCGTTATTGAATAGGCTCCAAGATCTGTTCAAACCAGACAACATTGCGAACCATGGCCTCAGAGTTGCCGTCTTGAGCAGAAGGCATCCAGTTTGTCTTCCTGAAGCACTACGCACCTTTCCCCAAATCCGACTGGATGATGAGCGACACGACATTGAGCTATACATCAAGGACGTAGTCTCGGAAATTGGCCAGAGAAAGGAGATCGAGGGCTCCCCTCTGCTGAATCACATCGAGAATACTTTTCGAGAGCGTTCGAATGACACTTTCCTATGGGTTAGTTTCATGGCGGCAGACCTCAGGAAGAAATCAATTGGAGAGATCGAGGCCTCCTTGCAACAACTGCCTCGCGGTCTGGATGCTGTTTATGAACGGATCTTGGACCAAATCAGTCCAGCAGACCAAACGGCGGTGGCCGAGATGTTATGCTGGATTACACTGGCTAAGGATCCGCTTTCAGTAGCAGAACTTTGCGACGCTCTCGAGATCCAGCCCACCCAGTGCTTGAGTCGAGAACAAGTCTGTCAGAGTTACATTGAGGCTTGTGGCCATCTACTCCAGCATTCCAGGGCCAATAAGATGATTCCAGAGTGGTCTGCGATCTTTCTAGAATATCTCTGGGAATATGTCGAGGTGAGCGTCGTCGGATTCGTTCACCAGAGTGCCAAAGACTTTATGCTTGCGAAGCCACCGTACCCTGGGGCGAAGAGGTACTCTGTAGATGAGAACCGAGGCCACCTGGCTATTTCAAAGCGACTAATCCAATACCTTGGCGACAAGGAGGGATGTTATGATTACCCAGCGGATTATCCTGAGGGCGAGTATGAGCACACGGAACAGCGGCACCAACAGCAGCGGAATGAGGATGAAATTGACGACCACCACGAGACCTCGTTCAAATATCCGCTTATTAGTTATGCAATGAAAAACTGGCCGCTTCACATGAAACAGCTGGATAAGAAAGCGACCCTAGAGTTGATTTGTGAAAGAAAGCAATTCTTTTCAAAGCATTCTAGAGTGAGAGATTATTGGCTCAAATCCACCCCATCGTTGGAGTTGATGCCGCTGCTGCATCTCGCCTCCAGCCTGGGGCTCTATTATTTGGCAGAGGCTTTGCTGGAGGACAAGAGGAGGCGAGTCATGGCACGATTGAGGATCAAATTAATCATCAACAAGGCTAGCAATGGCTATGGACTCACGCCTCTCCATTATGCTTGCGAGGCAGGCCACGAGAGAATTGTATCTCTACTCCTGGATCATGGCGCTGACCCATCCAAATACGATACGCTCGATAGAACCCCCATTCATCTTGCTATAGAAAAAGATCATCGCTTTATTTTTGATCGACTAGCGGAGACGAAACGTGGTCGTCGGGAGCTTCAACAGGACCGATCCGGCAATTACTACCTGCGTCACGCTGCTGAGATGGGTTCTAGAAATATTTGCGACATGTTGATTCAAGATTTCAAGGCCGATGTCAATTCTAGGGTCTGGTGGAATGAAACACCCCTGGTTGCCGCCATCTCTTCGGGCCATGTCGCTCTCGCTCGCCACCTCGTCCAGCAGTACAAAGCGCTAACAGACGACCACTGCATGCTTCTTTGGGCTGCCTTCAAGGGAATATCACTCGGCCATGACACCAGCGCTCTCCGGTTCGTTACCCAGGAATTTCAAGTCGACATAAACACCACAGACGAGAATGGAACTCCCTTGTTCTTTAGCGCTGCAGATGGTTCCTGGAGCAAAGGGCCCGCGGCGTGGCTCCGGGACATTGAGCAGGTGCTACTGATGGGCTGTGATTTCGGCAAGCTCAACGGCCATGGCCAAACCTTTCTCTACGCATTACAGCCAGGAGAGCTTGGTTCC
Organism: Fusarium setosum; assembly: GCA_013623625.1. Lineage (NCBI taxonomy): Eukaryota > Fungi > Ascomycota > Sordariomycetes > Hypocreales > Nectriaceae > Fusarium > Fusarium setosum. Next base: position 7,783 of record JABFFE010001437.1, read on the forward strand.
GCGAGAATGCTTGGGCTGCTTCTTGGAAAGTGCGGGATTGATATCAACGCCCAGGACCATTGGGGGCGAACTGTGCTGCACGAATTCTTTTCGAATGCCATTGAGCGCTGGAACGCTGTCAATGAACATTTCATAACTTGTTTGACACAGTTGCTAGATTTTGGAGCAGATCGCACAATTCCGGATAAAGACGGAAAGATGGCACTCGACCTTTTGTGGAAGCGGCTACGAGAGCTAGAGACAGGATCCTCCTCTTATTATAACCGTTTGGCCCGAAAGCTTGAGCTACTGGGCGAAACACTTGAGACCTACGCAACGGTCCCGGTGGATGCGACTGTTGTGCCCCTCCTCTCAACTTTCAGCAAGGAATATTTTTCGCCTGACTAGTTTTAAATCGCGGCTTCCTCGTTCTTGTTTTTGGGTGGGATGTATCAGAACTGAGTTCTGACTCATCCTGACTTTGGCAACTTTATTAGCATCGGGTTTGTTGTGATGCTAGAGATGTGGAAAGATACGGTGTTCTTTGTTGTGGTGAAGGCAAGTTGCCGGCTGCCGCGCACGTCAGATAGTAATAGTAGGTATTCTAGGGCGAGAGCTAGCTTGAGCATGAATGGGCTAGCCGCTACGCGTCAAACTTTGGGATTCTCACCTAGCACAGAATTCATAACAAACTAATATTAGGATTTCATCGTTAACGATAGTATCTCGTCGATAATGACAGGATGGGTTCCTTAAGCCCGCGCTCACATGTATCTATGAGCAAATTTCGATCGGCAAGACGTTGTCTAACACCAAACTTGATCGATCTTAGTCGGAGGATTGGATGTTGAGGTTGCCGTGATCGTCTTGAACAACGGCTACACTGTCGCTTGGCAACGTGGTGAAGTCGATAGCGACAGTGGTGCCCCCGATTTTGGTCACGTCAATCAGCGACCCCTCGCTGTAATTGCCGACCGTTAGGTAATATGTGTCGGCCGGCTGAATCTGGTATTGCGCACCGGGCTCAGGGACGAAAGTGGCCGCAGCTCCGTCGTTACTGTTGCCAGTCTTGCTGCCTCCCAGGCCGATCATGTAGCGTCCTGTTGCCCCCGATGAGCCAGATTAATGGTGTGTATTTTTTCTGTGAAAAAGGGGGGCACAGGAACTTACCTCTGGTTGCCTGAGCAAAAGTGAAATCATTACCGGTCTGAATCTCGAAGGCGTGAGGGAGGCTACTGTTGGGAAGGGGATTGTCGCTGAATTGAGGGGCGTCGTCCGAAACGACAAGCTGGAGAGTGGTACCCGGCACAGCTGTCCCGTCAGGTTCAGTAGAGCCAAGTGTGACATCTCTATCGCCGCTCACGTTCACCTCGACGCCCACGTCAGGGCTGCCCTGGGAAGTTCCAACGACGGCATAGTACTGCTTGTAGATAACAAAGGATACTGTGTTTCCCGTGGGGGTGTTACCGGTAGCAAAGACGTGGGACCAGACCTGGCCCTGGACTCTGCCCGTGATGACGGGAGGCTTGTGGAAAAGGGCGTACTGCTGCTGGGCACCAGAATTGTTGATGACTTTGATGGAGAACTTGTTGACCATTATAAATGTAAGGGGGAATCAACGATGTAATGTAATGAGTAATAAGTAAATGGATGAAGGAGTTGTGCTTGGTATGGCGTTGAGAGATGAGAATACTCGTGGACTGGCATCGATCTTTATAGTTTTCTCCTCTCGTTGGAATTTTGAACATCGGAGGAGTCTCGACCTTGCCCGAAAAGAGGTATGTCTGGAAAAGTCGAAACTGAGGCGAGTTGGCATTGGGGTCATCAGCCCCATAGACTCCTTAGCCTCCGCCTCCCATATGTTTCAAGCGTCCCCAACTGTATCAATGCTCTGCACTGTCGCAACTTGCGCTGAAAAAGACATCAGCCAGCCACTGTCACCGGTCTCGCCCGAGTTCATATTCATGTCCTTACATCGGGACTATACTAGACCAGGCTATTCGAAGAACACCTTGCCCGTTGCATATCCTGCACCTTCTATCTGATAACTGGTATGTTTGACAGCGGCTGCGTTCGATGGTATGTCAGCCAGCCCACATCCATCCGCGGCTCGCAGTAAGCGTCGACCGCTATGCAGCCATGTGGCTTTATTTTTTGAGTTACTATCACGTGGAACTTGGTCCGTAAAGAATGCAAATATTACACCTTTGACTGTAATCTTTGTTTTGGTCGTTTGGCACATTCTCCGAGAGAGACAGTGCCATTATAGATGAGGAATTGAAGATAAGACAGTTGAGTGGCGTTGGCCTACGCAACGAGCCTCTGTCGGAAGCGCATTCCGGAGCAGGTTTCTTCAAGTACTGTTATACTAGTGACTAAAACAGAACGCGCCCTCAAGGGTTTCGCCATGTAAAGGTACTTAATACATCAGATAGACGAACTTCGGGAGTTATTAAAATGAGAACGAAAAGAAACGAGCCCCTTGGTGATTGGGGTTGATACATTTATAGCAAGAATACAGGAATATTCAACCCCTAATCCCACTTTCTAAATGGTTATGAAGCCCATGGTTTTGAAAGGGGTATCGTACAAAATAAGATTTGAAAGTCCGCAGGTCTATAACCCTGCGCTGCTGGGATCAAAATTAATAAACGTAGACAGACTGCACAGCTTTCGCAAAGTTACAGGTCAAGTTTACACAATCTTAACCTGTTGTGTCTTGGTGATGCTGAGCATGGTGGGTGGCAAGACAAAGAGCCCGAAACAGGAAATGTTGGTTGTCGCTCCAGAGAAGAGATGTGTCATGAGTTATGTTGAGTAACAGCAAGGATAGAACCAAGGTGCCTGTCTGACATTCTTGAGGTCTGGGGGCCCATGAAGGGTGATTCTGATAACCCAACTAGCGGGGATCCCGATAGTGCTCGGGTTTCTTAGGATGGTCTTAAGCATGACCCAGCGAGGCAACCACGATGGCCCAACTCCAACGGACATGGGTAATTACTTCGTCGCAAATGCTTTTAGGCTCCTCGGTAAATCCCATGCCGAGAGAGGTTTGCCGTTGGTGGAAATAGTTGCGGGGAACCCTGGAAACCTAGGATGAGAGAATATGGTACGTCCTGGAAATCGTACACTGTTTATTTCCTGCTTGATCGACAGATTTTGATCACTTCCGTCTCGGATGGAGATGTTCCGAAGACGGCGACGACCAGGTCGTCAATCTCAAATAAAGAGAAGTGCTGTTCTGTCCCACCCAGGCGAGACTTCGTCTGTGGCCGCCAAGGATCAACTTAGTTTCTGCGTCAGTCAACCATGAGGTTGTTGTTGTCCCACCTTTTCAGTCTATGGGCTGCGGCCTTCATCAGCCTGGCCTACGCTTGTAAAACTGATGAAGACTGCAGTTTGAATGGAGTGTGCTCCAAGCCACGCAAACCCAGGTCAACCGTCGGTGGTGGCAGAAAGGTCTGCGAATGCGATCCAGGCTGGATTGGAGACGACTGCGGCCGGCTTGATCTTGCACCTGCGACTCGATACACGGGCTACAACAACACATATGAGCCTCTCGGCCCTGACGACTTTAACATCTGGCCCAACGCCTCTTGGGGCGGCCGTATCATCCAAGATCGCGACAACGCCTCTGTTTTCCACCTCTTTACTGTTCAGTTCACGCATGGCTGCGGCCTGCGAGGCTGGCGGCCCCATTCGTACATCATCCGTGCCGAATCTCATGTAGGTCCTCAGGGGCCTTACCACTACGCCGACGCCGTGTCTACAAATTTTCGCCACAACCCTGACATCGTCTACAGTCCAGCTGACGGGAAATACCTTTTGTACTCCATCGGTGTCGACTATGAAAAGGACTTCAAAAAGTGTGAGAGCATTAGCTACACACAATGGCCGAATAACATCTCCGTCTCCGCTGCAGACAACATCCGTGGCCCTTGGTCTCCCTTCGAAGTTGTCCTCAACAGCGACCGGCCGGCCGGCATTCATGCAACGAACCCATCGGCTTTCCTTCTCTGGACACCCAAAAATCCTACAAGCGAGATTGTGCTCGGCATCAAGGACTATTCCATATTCACAGCCAAGTCCTGGGATAGCGATTACGAGCTCAAATACCAGGCGACGTGGAACGTATCAGAAAAGGAAAACCCAGAGTGGACAGAGGACCCCTTTATATGGCGCGACAAGCGGGGAAACTGGCATTCCATCAACCACTGGATGATAGACTATGTGGAACACGACGGACAGCAGTGGCCCCGTGTTGGGTCTCATTTGTTCTCCCGCAAGCTCACAGGACCTTGGCACTTTAAGCTTCAGGAGGCGTTTAGTTCCAACGTCACGTTTATGGATGGGTCATGGCAGGTTTTCAAGCGCAGGGAGAGACCTAAGTTGTTCTTTAGCGACGATGGCGAGATGACGCCGCTGTACATGACGAATGGTGTCCAGGAGATGAATCAGACGGGAGCTGCTTTTACACTAATTCAGCCGATTGGGACAAAGTGGAAGAAGTTTGAAGAGAGTTTGGGATTCGGAAAGGTAGGGGTTGAGAGCTTGAGGCGAGAAGATAAGAAACAAGAGAAAATATAGCTAGACATTTAGGCGATTAGTAGTGTAGCGTATTGCCTCTCGGGATGGGGTCTGTGATTATAATTCAAGTTTTTCATATGTACAATAACCTTACATTACTTCATCATCTCATGACACGGAAACACTCCTGAGGAAGCATTTGCATTTCCTTCCAAACTTCACCATGGCATCATCAAACCTGCTCCAGCAAGCATACCAACCACCACCGCAACCATCGGTGCAATCCCCCGTGCCGTAGATAGCGTGGAAGCCGCATTATCGTCGCCACCCTTTCCATCACCTTTGGCATCAGCCTTATCAGCTTCCTTGTACACGAGCGGAACAGCAGGAAAACCCTGGACAACAGCCAAGTCCTCAAGCTGGGTAGGGTCGACCAAGTCGGTGAGTGTCTCAGTGGAATAGGTGAAAGTGTCTGTCAGAGATGCCAGGGACTCGTACCCCTCGGATACGTAGGTCCCTTCGACAGTGTTGACCGTGACAAACGCACTCGCTGGGTAGTATCGGACGCATCGTTCCGAATAGCTGTATGACTCCAAAGGTCCGAGGGAGCTCAAGCAGCTGCCCAAGATATCACCTGTCCATCCGCTGCAGCTATGTCAGTCGCGAGTGGTAAGAGGGATATTGCTGGCTTTACCTCGGGCAGCAGAATGCGAGAGTCTCTGAGGGCTCCAAGATGTTGAGCCAGATATCCTTGGGACCGAGACGAAATTCATCTGGGTCGTAATTGTAGCCCACGAAAGGATCCTGGGTAAACACGCCGCCCTCTTTAGCCGCCGAGCCCGTCTTGTCGGCGTGCGCGAGCGTGCCGGCTGTGGTCCATCCCGAGGGACAAACCAAGCCTGGGGAATGATAGTAATAAAATCCGGCGTGGGGAGTTTTTGCAAACTCCTCGAGGAATTTGTCGTAGGCGGAACCCGATGGGATGCAGTCGCTCACTGTGTGGGCGCCGCAGGTGGGAGCACCGAATCCTTGGTCGAGACGGCTAGCGTTGGCGTAGAAGATGCGGCCGTCGGTTTGGGTCGCACATGCGGACGGGGCCGTGTAGGTTGTGGTGAGGGGGCCGAAGTTGGTGATGGTCAGGCCAAAGTATTCTGTGAGTGAGGGCATCTTAGGCAGTGTTTTGGCGGTCGATGGGGAGTTGTCGCGATAGAGAACCTTAAACTCGTCGGTAGTTCGATGAAAGGGCGGGTAATCCTATTTAATCAAGTAAAGAGTCAAGTGACAATCAATCCTGCCCGTCCATTAACGGCGTGACGGGTCATAGTCAGTTGGGCTCGTACCATGACTGGCAGTTTTATTCGTCGTTTAACGCCCTATGGGACACCCTCTTTTTTAAATCCTATGCTACCTTGTGCTCGGCGATTTCTCCACTGAGTTTGGTGCCTGCTTTGGCGAAATGGTCCCCTGAGGCAGAGTGAGGAGATCCTTGGTCTGCCAAGAAGGTCTGGGCCGCGGGGAGTGATCCTCGGACGGATGTGTGCCCACTTTCAGAGTAGGGCTGCAGGGGTCAAAGACTTATTTATTAGAAGACTGAACGTTGGGATAAAGTTTGAGTTGACATCAAGACTATGTATTATTCCTAACTCGCTAATAGATATCTTCTGCTAAACCCAGAACCAAGACTCCCATATTGTAACTCCAAAACATCCGCTTGAAAATTACCTAGGCATCTATGTCAAAAGACAAACCCCTAAGCTGCTGCAGCAGTTGTGGTGGTGGTGGCCATCATGTGTTGCCACATACACATGCAACTCATGAGTGCCATCAACGCCCACTGCGTGCCCAGCTCGCCCGTCGCGCCGCTCCCACGGAGATGAAAGGCGCCGACCTTTGTCATGCTCTTCCAGTCGCCGCTGTCTGCCCACACTGCAACAATCTCCTTGCCGTCGCTGGTGAAGCCATCTGACTGGTCGGGTTCTTGAGGGTGATCGGCTGGCTCCTCCGAGCCGCTGCCAAGTCGCACGAGCTTCCACCCCCATTTCGACTCCCCGA
>JABFFE010001438.1:0-27596 GCA_013623625.1 Fusarium setosum
CAGGACCAAGGGCTGGACTCAGTTTTTACCTCTCCTCGGCCTATCTAGCACGACATACTGGTTCCATAAGCTGATTTACTGGGCCCCAGGGACCCAGAACAACTAAATACGAGACCCAAGTGTGTAGTTTCATTGGACCTGATTGGCCCTCACACCAGGTACGGTAAGACTCTGCGAGGGACTGATGTAGGGGCTAAAAACTCGGGGCAAGAATTTGCGACCCGAGTATGTAATTTCAGTTCATGTATATCACTTGGGCCTGTTGCTGTCTACCTAAGGTATGGTAGTCTCGTGGAAAGGTTATGTCAGTTCATTTCTGCCTACATAAAGGCGCGATCCCGGAATTGAGCATTCTGAAAGTCTAGTAGTCCAGGGAAACAAAATCTGTGCCGTTTAGATTGAGAAAATGTACTCCCTTACCGACAAAGATACCCTTCACATTCTTCAGGTGGTCAAGATACCATTTCGCCTTTTCCTCCGGAACAACTCTACCCGGTGTGGCCCAAAAGAAAAGTTTCGGGGGCTTGGTCCAAAAGCCAGTCACGATACTGAGACACACGCTCATCTACATCGCTAGAGTGCCCCTCAATCGGAATCTCATTCGGCCATCGGAACAGTAGCTCTCGGCGCGCAGTCGTCTCATACGACTTGCCATAGACAGCCTTTTCCTCATCAATGAGCTTGCGAATCAGACCCCACTCGAGTGTGGGCTCAATAAAGGCATTCGGCTCGATGATGAGTTTCCTTCCAATGATCTCCTCGCGGAACGAGCGATAGACCTCTAGTGCCTTTCCCTGTGCTGTATCGTCGTAGGTCAGGAATGGCCATATAAATTCCATAACGGCGAGTCCAGCCACTTGGTCCTGATGACGAGGCGCCCAGTCAAAACCATGACCTGAGCCCCAGTCTTGGATGATAAGGATAACCTTGCCTTCCGGGATGATCCTATCAAAAAAGATGTCCAGATATTAAGCATGCTCGACAAAACGATAGGAATGGCCGGCTTGGCGATTGGCCCATCCTAACCAGCTCCGGAGCCAGACAGCGCACCTACTCAGAGACATGGGGGATGATGTTGCGCCACGGGTAAGACGACGTGGGATTTCCATGAATTAATAGGGCTGTTACAGCGGCGTGTTGACGTTCGCCGGACTCGTCGGTGACTGGTGCGCCAGTGTCCACATAAGTCATGTTAATGGCTTCTGCGACGCTGACATATTTAAGGTTGAAAGTAAAGTCAGACGAAATGTCTGTTTCATAGTCTCAAAGTTCCGTAGGGTGGGCCATGGTTGGACGTTGTGTTTCAAATGCTTGTATGGAGAATTGGTGAGGAGAAGAAGAACTGAACTTGACTAATGTGTGTGAGAAGGAACTCGCCGAGACCCATGACCGTTGATTTATATGGATTGTGCTTGATGTCGTTCTCGACACCTATTCGCATTCGTGGTTTTCAATATTCGAGTTCAGCACAAAAGTAATGCATGACGTCCACGACTGCTGGCTCAATTCAGCACTATCTACCATATTATTCTAAGACACACTCCCTTTTTAGGTGACATTACTAATGAACAGTTTGTAAGCAGCCGACGAGATTCGTGACGGGAGATTAATGCGCCTAATGCAAGCTAAAAGTGACTGCTATCCCGATTTAGAACAGGGTGTAACCCCCCAAGGTGTTTGTTCAGTAATCAGTTTGACCATCTCAACCAGGGGAATCTCATGAGGTCCAGACTAGAAACGAAGCCACCATGTTGTGGCGATATGAGACATCGATACACTGTGGTTTATTCCTTCAAAATGCATGCTAGATGTGAACGATCATCATACAATATAACGAAGGCATGGCTTTCACCGTGAATTTAGCTTCTCGGCCGCTACGAAAATGCTTATTTCGTTGGGACTGTGCGTTGGTCAGCTCTTCTTCGGTTCTTCCTCCGACCCAGTAGCCAAGAGCCTTGGAGTGAGACAAGCTCCCCTCTAGAACCCAGTTTTCCATTCATCAAAACTTCTTGAGCAAACAGGACGGTGGACGGAAAGGTGTGGTCGACGATTATGTATGCGTTCATTCACATCACTGGTGGCGACGACCTAAAGCCAACCGACCGAGACCGGCGAGGGATGATTGGACGAGTTGCCATGATTGATGTTGGTAAGGCCAGGAGACGCAAGACAGCCACGACGCGACCAACACGGCGGAACCCAATATTCGACCTAGCCCTCGTTGACGATGGCCCGCAAAGTATCGAACAAACACCGCCACAGCACATCCCCTCACTGCAGCTGCCGTATCTCGAGCCGGGGGCTGGTAGTAGGAATTCGTTCTCATGCTACCCAGTCTCCATGGCTCTCCGCATGCGCGAGGTTGTCGGTAAACGTGAGTCTTCCCCTCTTCGGACTATACGTGCTCAATTCCTAGTACCAAATTTTGGTTCTTCGGCGTGACACAGAATGTCGCAATCTACTAGTCTACTTCGACCCAGACGACCACTTTTGCGGGTTCCGTCGCTTCTGGCTCCCTGTAGCCCTCGAAGACCATGCCACATTCCACCAGTTTCTTTCTAATGTCTTATCCGCAGGGGCTTGACCCCTTCAGTGGGATTCTCGAGGAGCGCAAGAAGCTGCTACTCACCACGGGGCAGCCATTGCTCATGTCAACCATCGGCTTGGAAGCAATAGCATCCGGAGAAACGAAGCACCGAAGCTCATTCCTGCTGTGCTGGCATTGGCACAGCATGCCAACATATCAGGAGACTTTAATTAGTTCAGACTGCATTTCTCCGCCCTACGGAAGATTGTGCAGCTGGGTGGAAGGCTTAGTATCATCACCCCACCGCCCTCAGAAGGATCAGAGGAAACACAGAGGCAAAAGAACACAGTGCGGGTGGAAGTTTGAAGGCCATGGATGTATCACCCTTTGCCCGTCTTCTCATTCTCTTCGTTGAGATGAACGTGTGTGCTCGAAGAGACCGCCCACCATCCTTCCCACTGACACATAGTGTTTTGGAGAAGTGCGACGGCGGGCCAATACCACCGTTCGATGCGATGCCCAGGACTTATTGGCTTCGTCGCGGCCACTGAGAATCCTGTTCGATCCGGCTAACCCTCCCGCTGATCAACTTGCCTCGGCTTTGCATAGCATGGAGAACCTCGCCGAAAATGTGAAGAGGTCTTTTGATACCATTGGAGATAGGTCTGGGAAGATGCACGGATCTCTGGATTTCACATCCACGTCATTCTCCATCGGCTGGTTTCTTTGTTGTTTTCCCATCCTAGCCAAGTGCAGCCCCATGACAACTCAAGCCTCTTGATATCACAACTGAGAGATGGAGTTGGGACATCCGCAATGTTAGTACTCGCAGGGTTGCGGAGGAAGCTTAAGACATTCCAAGTCTCGGCCGGCATTTAGGTTTGCAAACTCAAGAGAGTACTGGCTAAGCTCTTAACTCATGCCTTGGCACGTGGTGCCACTGATGACTGTGGTGTTGACCTGAGAGCAATACTGCTGTGGCAGCTCTTCATGGGCGGCGTGGAAGCGACGGAAAAGGTGTCAGCCAGAGGATAGGCTAAAGGGATATGCTGCCCCATTGAGATTAGATCCGGCAAGGATCAAGTGACTCTCAATGTAACACGTAAGACGCGTGGCTAAGTGCTTAGCAATGCTACTGACATCGTTAACTGCATTCTCAAACTCCATTTAATCATGGCATCCGCATCTATTCGGAAATTTGACGCGCTCAAGGATAACTCTCAATTCCTTTTCGCTCTGAGTACAGTTCTCTTCTGATTTCACAGTGGTTGCATCACGGAACAGTAAAGCTCATTCCTCCGTATTACAGTGTGTCAAGGACATTGGTGTCTGTTCTGCATGGCCCACATTAAGCCCTTGGCAGCACTCGAGCCCGCCATTAAAGGAGCAGGAGGTATAACGGTCATCATCACTGCCGAACCTGAAGCCCATCTTGGTGACGTTCGGTCCTCCACAGGATACCATGGCGAAGCTATAAATAATCCACGAAATGAACTTGTGGCAAAGTTGAAGAAACGGTACTTATTGGACGTTGCCATCTCCACGCAAAGGGGTTACGATCATGGGATGGCCCAGTCAGGCATCCTAGCCGTCAAGACAGACGGGGCCGTTCTTGAACAATGGGCCATTGTGCCTAGTGCGATAAGCCGGATGTCCCTTGATCCAGCATTGATTCTGCCCTCCATGGGACTCATCTAACATGTGGGAAATAAAGATGGATCTGGGAGGAGCCAAGGACCGTCCTGACTTGAATCAAGTTTGGCAAAACGTTGAGGCTAATTATGCTTGCTGGGCGTAACGTCGCGAATAGCAAGTACTCCAGGGCTGGAATAACCAATGTCTTGGGCAAGAAGGTTAGGGGAAACTAGGTTATTGCGGGGTATAAGCATGTAGAACGGGAAAGTCATGCACTGATGAAGTCGGAGCCGGAGCCAAGTATGTCATTGAGGGGGATGCTGGGAATGGTTTCGGACTTATGATCAATAGCCATGGCGTCATCTGCAGGGTGACAAAACATTATCTCACAGGGCGCATGTCGTGATTCGTGTGAGTCACTGGGCGCCGTGGGCGGGCACCCAACGCGGAATTTGTTCCGTCCCGATGTCTCGATATTTAATACGACAAAAGACCTCTCGTCTTTGTCTACTTTCTTTCCCACTATCATCTACTATCCAGGCGACATACTTCTACGATGAAAGACATTCCGGAGTTTAAGATTGATCGAGTTGGTGAGTCTCTTTATGACATCTCAATGAAAATGTTGCTCCACTCACCTGACACTACCCTCAGGTCGGATTTATGGTGTGAGTAACGTGCACCATTATATCAACTTTGCTAAAGGCAGTTGACTTACTTGGATTCATCATATAGCCGAAATCAAAGGTCGCGCTGCACGGTACTATAACCAGAAATCGACAAGACTAGACTGAAGCACTGACAACTCATAGGATCCGCGTCTGTTGCCCTGTCATTGAACGATTTGAAGGACTTGTCAGACAATAAGACAAGCCCAATTGACCCGGATATTCCGCTTTCTTATGGTTCATCTCTGGGGTCCCTCGAGCTTCGCCGGCGCCTCGCTGAGCTCAATGCAACTCCCGACACGCCACTGGCAGAGGACAATGTTTTAATCACACCTGGCTCCATCATGGCCAATTACCTTGTTCTTGCGACTACCTGCACCAAAGGTGATCATGTCATTTGCCAGTTTCCCACATATGGGCAACTGTACCTCCTGCCTAAGTACTTCGGTGCCGAAGTTGACCTGTGGGTCATGAGGGAAGAGAAGTCCTGGGTCCCTGAGATTGATGAACTCAAGAAGATGATCAGACCCAATACAAAGGCTATTATCCTCAAGTACGTCTAATATGGTACGACGGAAGGGTTGAAGAGCTCTGAACTGACTGCCCCCAGCAACCCAAGTAATCCCACCGGCACAACGCTCTCAAAGGAGACTCTGGAGGAGATCCGCGAGCTAGCCCAGCTGCACAATGTGACGATTATCGGAGACGAAGTCTTCCGGCCTCTCTTTCATCCTGGAACCCCGCAGCCTCCTTCCGTGATTTCCCTCGGCTATACCAAGACCGTGATCACTGCATCTGTTTCCAAGGCCTACTCTCTTCCCGGCATCCGCATCGGTTGGGTTATCTCTCCAGACCCCGAGATTCTCAAACAAGTCACCATCGCCCGCGACTACACCACCCTGAACATTTCGCGTGTGGACGATGCCATCGCCTTGTTTGCACTTGGCCCCGACGTGCTCCCGAAGATACGCGATCGCAATTTGAAGACTTGTGCGGTCAACATCGGGCTGATCAACGACTTTGTCAAAAGAAATCCGGGTCGCTGTCGATGGACTCCTTCCGCAGGTGCAGGAACGGCGTTTATCCAAATCTTGAGTTCGGATGGCCAACCTGTCGATGAGGCAGCCTTTGCAGACACACTGGTTGACGAAACGGGCGTTAGCGTCATCCCTGGTGGGCTGGGATTTGGAGAAGATGGCATAGCTGACTTCCGAGGATACTTGCGGCTCAATCTGAGTCAGCGATCGGAACTTCTGGAGACAGGTCTCAAGGCGATTGAGCTGGCTGTTCAGAAGGCGTGACACTCTTCGTACTCTGAATGCCTGAAGAGAACATATGAGACAGCTTGTGTCACGTGATCTCTCCCTAACTTCTGTATGCCGTCTTCAGGAAGGTCGTTGCATTATCATCCACAATCAACTTTTACACCAACCTTACTACAAAAATCGACGAGACTACCTTGATTTCTTTGAATTCCTTTGCTTGAGACCTTTGAAAGACACGATGTTCTTTGTTGTGTTGAAGGCAGCCTGCCCTTGACCGGCCAGCACAGCAGTTTCACACAACAAACCAGTGGGGTGGTGGAAGTGGTCAAGTGGAACATATCTCACGTTCTGTATTATGTCATCTTGAGGTAGACATATGCTATATGGAACTATGTATCTTTTCCAACACAGGCCCCGTTGGCATCTAAGAGTCAATCCCTTGCTCGGGTGAGTCATTGTCGATATCTCCAAGAATCGGCAAGTGTAGACATTAGTTGGAGTCCTTGATCGACAGATCCGTCGAGCCTTTGTAGTAAGTAGTTAGTGCTATTCCAGAAAGACTCTTCCAGAAACTTACAGTGAATAATGCCGGCTGCGTTGTCGGCAGAGAAAACATCAAGACATGTCAGGATCTGCACAGGATCCGGGCGGTCACAAGTGCCAATTTGGTTCATGTCAACGTCATACATGCCCCAACCTCCATTAGTCTCATCCTTGTAAAGAGCTGCGTAAAGCCGAGATGTCAGTAACACAGATGTTCAAACCTCAAATGGTAATCACATACTGAAATGGGGCTGGTCGCCGCCGTTGTCAAAAGTATTGCCGTTATCGTCAAAGACTTCAAATCGGGTGACGTCCCAATCTTGAGGTGCCTTGCTACCGTCACAGCCATCACAAGCGATGCCACCGCTCGACGCGTCGTTGTTCGGATCCACTGACCATTGAATGGCATGGTTCACAGCGTCATCGCAGTCAGGGGGGTTGTTGAAGAACAAAACGAGCGAGCTACTCGCGGGATCAGGATTCTGGTTCTCAGCTCCAGCGAAGACCAAGAAGTCTGCGACAGCACTGCGAGATGCCATCAACATGATAATCAGGGAAGTGGTAGTGAAACGCATTTTGAATGATGTGTACGTGTATGTTTGTTGAAGCTGTGGGTTAAACTGAAGATAATGCACTGTGTCTCGTGCTTTCATGAGAGAAGACTCGTTTCACTTATACTTGTCCCTTCTGTCCTTGGAAGCGCATATCTTCCCCAAGTTGTTAACCTGGTGGGCGACAAAGATCTGTAGATCTCGATCTCAAAGCCGGAATATCCGATTGTCTTGGCACGTTAGAATATGCATCATCTTTGGCGCACTGGCGCCGCATTGCTTAAATTAGCTCGCCAACACCATAACAGTATTCTGACCCAATGAAAGGAAGAATGAGGATAAGCTGACGTACACGACATCACGGGCACATTGCAGCCAGGCTCACTCCGAGTCGCTCACAAAACTCCGACAGGCGGTCGATCTTCCCTCCCCTGGTTTATGCCGATGCATCGTAAGCCCTTAATTAGTCTGGGGCATTAGCTTAGGATTCAACCCTGGCTAGTTTGGTCAGCCTTACAGGAGCAGAGCCTGACCATTATCATGCGGGATGAGTCTAGCTGGTCGATTTTTCCTGTTAAGAGGAGCCCGATCAAAGTTCCCTGTGACGTCGAGGGTAGCATGTGTAAGATCTGCGAGGTTTCAAAGCATGAACTTTTGCCGGGAGTTGGTTCCAATGCAGATCTTGAGAGATCTTGTCCAGGTCAACTGTCGATCTTGCTCCAATGCGGAATAATGTCTTGGTTTTTGCTGGTGCCTAGCAAGGCACGACGGGGACTTTCGTCTTGGTGTACACTACACGAGCTATGAATTTCTCCTAAGAGGTTTTGATTGCTAATACGGCCCGTCGATACTTTGCCAAGTCGCTGTGCAAGTTTCCTTCCATTTATACGACCCCATAACACCCACATATGTAGTATATGAGGGCGATATTAATGAAACACCCACTTGTACCTAAATCCGAGCAACCCAAGTTATCTGCTTTCTTTTGTCTTGAGCGATTCTCGCCTCTTTCCAAGTAGCGGCCTGCCTTCCAAAGTTCAATGAGACGATGCGATACGCTACGTCATAACTGTGCAAACAATTCCTCAAGAAATATCGAGTCGTGTACTTACCGTCATCAAGTCAAGCCTCCGATACCCTTCCGTTAGCAGGGGAAGCCGGGGGGGTTTTTCTCCGGGAAGGCAGTGGCATCGAGATCTTTGCCCATTCGAGCGGGGCTCATTCGTCCAAGAACAGCCATTATGGGCCAAGCCTAGAAAGGTGATAACTTTCAACAGCTAACAGAGGCAGACTATGAACATCTCCAGGATCTTGGGAGTTCGTAGATTTGACTACCGAAACCATGTGAAATGCGAAACTTCATCAACATAGGAACTCTTCCAAACAGGAAGTGTGTCTTAGACTACCTAGCAACTGAATCCGCGTGTGACCTGACATGAATTGTTGATGACAAGAGGGCAGTGATGACACGAAGAATGAGACAAGCCGAGAGCCAAGCTGATCAGCTCTTTCATCGCAGATGCGCAACCCGGTTCCCCTCGTGGTTCAGCCAGCTATCTGTCCCAGCAACCGAGTGATGGGAAGCCATGGAATGAATGCCGTTACTCCAGGCTTGGAAACACCTCGCGGGTCGTTTCTTTCTCTCCGACAGCCATACTGTAAGACAACTCCAGATAGCGCTTGGCTGCCGAGCAGAGCTCTGGAGCAAGCTGCTGGTACGCCGTGTACAAGTGGAAGAAAGCCCATGGCGTGCCGGTGTTGACCACGCCCCATCTCTTCACTTCAATCTGTGGCTGCTTTGTGGTGTCATCAGGCGGGCATGCGATGATGGTGTATCCCTGTGCCTCGAAGCCTTTGAGAATCGTCTCAGCACCGTTCTTCGGCTGGCCAATCGAGGCGAGATGGCCGCCCAACATAAAGTAGAGCTCCGAGAGCTCCAGTCGAAGAGAATTTGCATCGTTCTCCGGGCACAGTTCCTCCAGAACCTTGATGAACCGTCGGACCTTGGGAACATTGATCGTGTGTTCATCTCTAAAGAGAACCCGTAGGTTATCAATGGCTGCCTTGCGTTTCCAGAGGAGGGATGATGACGTGGCATTCTTTTGCGCGCACAGTTCGCAGTCACACTTAAATCCCCAGTGGCGAAGATTCTTCTGTGTCTCTGGATAAGTCTCAAGTGGTACTGGGCTGCGGTATGCGAAGAAAAGCTCCGTGTCTGCCGGAATGTCTCGCGTCGCGCGGACGATTTGCATGTCTCCGATGAAAGAACGTCGACAATTCCCTACACAGGAATGATTGATGCGGGAAGCCAGTAGCCAGACACCTGAAGTCGAATGCACAGAAGTTTGACCACGCGTCAGATCCGTGCTGTCCAAAGCTTCCTTCGTGAACTGCTCCTGACTGGTTCTGGGGGCGCCAAACGTGTTCAAGGATATGATCTTGTCTGCCAGAAATCTGCAAGTGAGTTAGCATTGGGTCGATAACTTGGAGCACACAACTCACGAGTCAACAACTGGAGCCCCGTCACAGTCCGCGACCGTGACTTTTGGGTAGTCCGCATGGTGTAGGTCTTCAAACTCTGGGCCCAGCCGCGAGCCATGATACAGCTTCTGCACGATCTGCGACAAGAGAAGCGCTTGACCTCCCATGACCATTCTCTTGGTGGCAAGGTTCATGAGAACGTTGACACGCTTTGTCAATTGTTCATCGCCACCCCAGATATACGAGAAAGCTTTCTCACAAAGAAGAAGCTCCCCAGCGGAAACCGCCCTGGTGGTGAATAGTCCACGGCCCCGACCGGGCGAGTTGCGTACATTAATGAGATTGGAAAAGGTAGTATAGTCGATGAGCGGAGGCGACATTTTTGCCTGCTTGTACATCTAGCTGAAAGAATACTCGCCCTTCTCCTGTTCGCCGAGTCTTGCCTTAGTACGATGCATCTCAGGGCCGACTGCTTTGTTCTCGGGGTATAACTCTGTAAGTTCCTGCAGCTTCTCAAAGCACGACCCAAAGTCGCCAGTCTCGTACAAAGCTCGTGCCTCACGTAAGAGTGCCTTTTCAGATTCCTCCGAGAGTCTGCCGCCTCGAATGGCATCTGACGTAGCTTTCTCCGGTCGACCGAGTCTCAAGTTCGCCAGTGAGCGGTTGACGAGGGCAAGTCGTTGTTCTTCGGGAGTTTGTGCTGTCTGGATAGCCGATGAGTACCTGCAAATGGTCAGCTATGTACCTTGAGCTGTTGAGATGTTTGGTCAAGGTGACATACAGACGTAGCGCCGCCGCCCATTTCTGGTCCTGCACAGCGTTGTTGCCCTGTGCTCGAATGTTGATGCTGTTCTGGTCCAACTGCGCCATCGATGGCCTCCATTTCGGGATGATGCGCTCATCAGCTACGTCCAGCCAGAGGATATCACTGGGATGATCAACCCGCAGCGAGTAAGACCCGTCGGTTGAGCGCTTGAAGAACGGCTCTTTGACAATGCAGACCTGATTAGGGCTGGGAATCTCCCTGGCGGGGACCATGGCTTCGACTGGCTGGTGGTAGAGCTGAAGCAAGATGGCCGTTCCTTTCTCATCTTCCACAATGGCCATGACGGCTGTCATGCGATTGGGATGCGTGAGGACACGAAGCATGGTCTTCTTCCCACGGTGGTGAGTTTCGAGTCTCATGTCGGAGATGACCATTGGTTCCAGGTCCTTGGCAGGAATGGTGCAGGGTAGGTAAGAAGCTAGGACCTAGGTTGTGGCGATCAGATTGTTCGTGAGCTCTGGATGAATCGATGCAGCAAATGCCTTCATCTTGAAGTTCGAAACGAGTTGCTTTGGGTCGGGATGGTCGTGTACGGCCTCACCCTTTCTTCGAGCGGCTCGCTCTGCAGCGCTTTGAAGCTGATGCAGAACCGCTACATATTGGTGTTCCTCTGACACGTCTTGGATATCCATGATGAGTGATGGTGGATAACGATCAAGTGATTTGGGCTCATGAAGTGACGAAGAGTCTTGGGCCCGGACCTTTTTTTAAAGAAATTTGCAGGCCATCAACGGCAATCGTGTGAGTGGCTGCGTCAGTATCAAATCCTTAGTTGGTGTTACTCGTGATGTTGGACATGGTGGAGGTCGGCCTCCTACAGCTTCAAGACGAATGATATCCAGCGAAAGCCGATTCAGTTGTTGGCCAACGGGCAACAACCGCCTTCCTACTCCATATAAATCCCGACAGCCAATCATCATATGATACTCGTAGGACTTTCCCCGTTGCCGCCTGAACACATGCCCAGGACGTTTCCCAAATGATGATTGTTGGCCATCTCAGCCGAATGCGAACGGATAACCACCTGTGAGAAGCGAGGGCGCGGATCTTCGGCGTGAATCTCCAAATTCGGGATTTCTTTTTCTTCAAACAAGGTTTGTTTGGGAAACTGTAGATAGCCATCTTGCCGTCTCCTGATACTGTGGCAGCCTGAAAGGGTAGACCTGCTTCTTTGGCTTAATAGAAGTTTATTTGATTCTGAATTCTATCTAGAAACATTTGCACGCCCTCAATCATTTCACTATTACATCTTAGTCTGTCTGCCTTCTTGAATCCTTTGTTGCTCTTTCCAGTATTCCTTGAGCTTTCGCCGAAGGATCTTACCGGATGGACTCTTGGGAATCTCCGAGACAAACTCCACGCCCCCAGCAAGCTGCTTGTGTTTTGCCTTTCGTGAAGCAACAAATTCCTGCAGTTCTCGCTGTGTCTCGGAACCCTTGCTTATTCCTGGTTTCAAGACGATAAAGGCTCTGGGAAGTTCGCCAGAGTAGTCGTCCGGAATACCAATAATAGCAACGTCGCTAACCTTGGGATGTCCATGAAGAAGGTCCTCTAGCTCGGCCGGGGCAACGGCATTTCCTCGTACCTGTTGAACAGCTGTCAACTACTATGCTCTCAGATTGCCAGGGATAGTCACCTTGATCATCTCCTTGATCCGGTCATGAATTGTGACGAATCCTTCTTCGTCAATATTACCAAGATCGCCAGTTCTCAAAAAGCCCCTTCCAACATATGAAGCTGCGGTTTCCTCCGGACGGCCCAGGTATCCACTTGTCACCTGTGGACCGCGTACCCAGATCTGGATTGTCTTTAGCGATGACCTCCAACAGCACCCTGCCATTCCTCTTACCTCGCCAACCTTTCCTTGGGGTACGTCACGGCCTGTGTTTGGGTCGACCACACGAATTTCAGTTCCGGGGACCAATTTGCCAACCTTTGTCGCGTTCTTCCAAGTCCTAAGTCCAGGGGGCGTCACTGTTATGCAAGACGTAGTCTCCGTCATGCCCCAGGATTGGCGGATAGCAATTCTCGGAAATCGTTTCTCGAGTTGTACAATCACTTGCTCGGCAAGGGGTGCGGCACCCGTGTTAAACTGTCTGACAAAGGACAAGTTGTGGCCTTGAGCGGCTGGGTCATTCAAGAGCCGGATCAACAGAGCTCCTGGAGTCAGTCGAGGAATAGCTCATTTCGCAAGACACATTAACCGACTTACGAGGGACAAGCCATAGTTCGTTGCAACGATATTCTACAATGTTTTGCATCATGCGCTTCATGTCGAATCTGTCCATTATGACCAAATCCTGCTGCAGTACAATAGGCAAATGAAGTAGGTGGACAAGACCAGTAACTAACTAATGGGTGAGTCGTTGTTTTCCTACTTGATTGGTAACTCACTATGGAAAAAAGGTAAAATACCCAAGACGGTATTCCTTTGGTCGACAGGTGTGACTTGGCGCATTTGCCGTACCTGACTGATCAAGTTTTCATGGGATATCATGACCTAGCAGCGCGTCAGCATGAGCCAAGAAACGAGGCAAATCGGGCAAATGCCATACGGCTTTCGGTTTTCCCGTGGTTCCGGAACTAAAACAAAGGAATCCGCATGGTGATTCAGATTGGTAGCCAGGTACCCATGACTCGATGTAAGTAGCAGGGTCGATAGTCTTTGCTCGTTGAAGTAAACTGTGGAACGTGTTGCCTTCATGCCTCAACCCTTCCAAACGAATGATCCTTTTTGCTGATAAGCCGACTGCTTGGCTAGCCGCCTTGACCTGGTCAAGTACCACATCATCAGCAAACACCAGCACTGTGCTGGAGTTGCGAAAGTAGTAAGCCAGATCATCTTTCTTGGCGTCGGCTGGCAGCGGTGTAATGACGGCGCCAAGACGGCTGGCAGACAGCATTGCGGCTGGGTACCAGAGCAAGTTTCTGCTGACGATTGCCACAGCCTGGCCTGGCCTGATGCCATATTCTCCAGCGAGAATCGTGGAAACGGCAGTGGCTATGCTCTTTAAAGCTCCGTACGACAGAAATTGCCCGGTAGTGCTGTCGTGAAACCCGCAAGTGCCAGATGGCTCAGAGCCGGCGGCTAGATGCTGCGCCGTCCGTGGATTGCCTTCAAATATCCAATTCCATACCGACAGGCCTCTGGGTGCTAGTAACCGCCATTAGCATTTGGTAGCAAGCAAGGTCGATGGGGGGTTGGAAGTTGGCTCACTGGGCTCTAGATAAGGACCGAAGAAGGACATCACGTCTTGCTGCTATTGAGAGTCGAGCCAAACGAAACAGTAATGCTTGGTATCATAACTCTTCCACCCTCAGATGGAACCGAGGAAACACATCAGTAAAAGAAAAACTGTAATGCTTATCAACAGGCTATGGATGGCGAAAAAAAAAAGGGAGTGTTTTCGAGCGCCTTTTGGACATTGGTCTGCGTCGATGCGGAGCGGGGAAATGCGCCACAAACCCGTGCGGCTGAATGTCGTAGGTACTTCGCCATGCCAACCAGCCACCAACGATAATATTTAGGACCCCGGCCCGGGGCACGTGTGTGCAGTGCAATACGCAATACGCAATGAGGGACACATCGGCTTTTAACAAAAATCTATTCAATCATCGTAACTATCCCCTTAAAATTGAACACCCGCATGTAGTCTTTCGCCAGATACCAGCGATTGGATGATGCACCAGTATTTCAATTGATGCCCTCTTCTCCATTGTACTATGTCGCGTTACTGCTGGCCTAGAGCCATGTTTCTCCTGGTGCCGAAATAGCCGACGTCAAGGGTGACTAAATTCTCCAGGTAAGACAGGTCAATGTTGGACAACGTCGACTTGTCCTCGGCAAAGAATTTGGCCACGCGTTTCGCAGTCCACTTTGGGTTCTCATCGGCTGGCGCGCCGTCAGAATAAGCATGTAAAATAGCAGTAGTGTCAAGAACTCACCGATCCAATGACCCGCCTTCGGAATGATATCGATCTGCACATCGGAGGAGATGGGCTCAAAGCTTTGGCGAAGCACTGATTCAAGTCCCAGGCTCGCTTCGCCTCCCATTCCCAGCAGTGGCACTTTCAGCCGGCTTTCGTTCAGTGACGCCTGGAAAAACTTGGAGTCCTCGTAAACAGTGGTGGCTGAGAAGGGGCCCAGCATCGCTCTCAGGAATCCAGGCTTTGAGATGCTGGTGGTATACTTGTTCACAGTATCCTCACTGAAACTCGCAGTCCCGGAGTAGCTGCCATGGAAGAAGTACCATTCCAGGAATTGCTTCTCCTTACCCGACATGAGGAATTCGGCCAGGTCAGGGACTTGGAAGAACGCCAGTTGCCAGTTCTGGTAAAGATCCCAATACGGGGCGGGATTAGAAGACTGCTCGTATCCGAATCCTGGAAGGGGGTATTCAGCCAAGGCTAGCCTTTTGACCATGTCCGGATGCTGGATGGCGAGGGCCGTGGCCATGCCGACTCCTTTGTCGTGTGCAAACACGTATGCCGAGGAGACATTGAGAAAATCCAAAACACCCTTGAGATCGGCAGCTGAAGCTGCCGCGTTGTAGTTCCCATCGGGAGGAAGACTTGAGTCTCCAGCGCCACGGTTGTCAGGTGCAATGACGGTGTAGTTCTGGGCGAGAATGGGGCCGATGAACTGCCAAGTCAGGCTGTGCTGAGGGTTCCCATGAACAAGAAGAACAGGAGGGCCAGAGCCAGCATATCGAAAGTGTATGCTGACGTCTTCCAGTGCAACACGGCCATGTTCCCAGCTGTCAAAGTCGATTGCTGGTGCGGCGATGGCGGCCGAGGCGGCCAGGGCGGTTAACACAAACTGATGATATGCTCGCATCTTGATGTAGAGTTTGCACGAAAGGGATGCTTGCTTCCACCAGAGCTCAACAAGAGCATCATTTACTTATTTATAGTCAAATTCCAGCTTAGAGGATGAGTCCTTGGATTACAACAAAACTCCGACTTCTCCTTTTGGGAGCCGGTTGCTTCTCCTTATGGTAAGGCAGGTGGATCTCCCACGGGCGAGGATAGGCTCCGTGGTGGTCGCTCACAGGGATGTGACCCAATCAAGATTTCATTTGGCGTTGAATTTCGCCCAGGCGCCAAGTCATTGGTCATTAGATCATAACACCTACAATCTTATCGCAACCATTTCTTGATCTTATCAGTTATGGAGATAACAATAGTGACTTTGCCCAACGGAATTTTAAACTTGTTTTCTGCCATTGATGAAAAGATGACCAGAATTTTTCTGCTTACGCGCGCAGAAATGACTTTGCATGCAATTTACTGGCAAACGGGCAGAGACAAAGTTTTGCTTCCGTGGTCGGTACTCGGTACAGCTTAGTAACAGCGGGAAGTGGCTTTTGCCATTCGGCATGCATACTCTTGTGGTCTTCTCATGCCAGCTTAGAAATTGACTCTGCCTATGGCTGAGTAATTTCGCAACCTTCAAGTCTTGGTAATACAGGGGAAATGGTTGTTGACAGTGCAGGGCAGCAGCGGTGGTAGAGTGTTCTTGTCTCCAACTCCTCGTATCATGCATAACAGAAGGCAGTCATATGTCGAAGGTAGACAACTCGGGTAAGGTATGTTCTCGCAAATACTTGCCAACGAGAGTGAACTCTAAATGGCCAACTCGAATAGAAGGGTTTCAATGACGTATCAGCCTCGGTTAACTAGGATTCGCATCCTGCCTACGAGCCCAGCAATATAACCCTTACTAGGCTCTAGGTGAACCAATCCCAAACCAAGTTACTAGACAACAAGGTACTCACTCAGTTGGTCAACTCAACCCACCATGCAGAATCTTTCCTGGTGGCTCAAAGACTGGCATGCTACAGTATGAACTCAATGTTCATTATGATGTCAAGAAGGAATGGCGCTACTGTGGGACGGGATTCGTGCGGGCAATCAGCCCTAGTCAATGTGTGTCCCATCTACAGCTCACCGGATTGAAGGCACATGATGAGTAAGGCTGAGGTTGACTGATTTCCTGCAGAACAGATATGTTGAGCTTAGTAGTAAGCTTCTTTTCAGACCCACGTTAAATTTGGCGTCAAAGAAATCCCTCCAACTATACATTTCCTTCTCCAATACTCTCCACAATCTTTTACGTCACCTGCTTTAGAGATACTCGCTCCCCCAAAGCATGGCCCCGTTGAGTTGCTTCAACAAATCTTATCTTTCTGCCTGATCAGGAGCGTCTCCAACCATTCTCAAGAAGCAATCTACCCTAGGCTCATTCAAGGATCTTGTCGGAGTATCTCTAATCCGAGTCTTACGTGCTTGGCGCTTGGATCAATTGTACATCGTCCACGTGAGGGATTGTCTGGGATTGTTTGCATCTTACATCCCAGCTTGGTTTATTTTACAAACACAGATGTGTAATACGCCATCATGGTTCGCTCTTTATAAAACCGGTATCTCCGGCACTTAAAAACGCATGCCTTTCCCTGGTTGCGCTATTGCTTCACCTGCATGATCGCCGTGGGGAGCCCAGTGTTGGATCACCAAACATTGTCATAAAGCTTCCTCGAGGACAGCCAGCCATGTTTAATTTTGAGGTTATCTCAAGATTGTTCCATTTACTCTGGAGAGAGATTGACACTAATCATGGCATCCTGGGGTCGCAGCACGTCCCATTGAGGGCATCCCTGTCCCTCCGGAGAGGCCCATCAAGACCCTGGGATTAATTGTCAAGGACTATCGTAGCATCATTATGCCTCGGGACCGTAGAAGAACAGACTCCCTATCATACCCGTCGTTACGAGAACCTAGTGATCCATTGACATCGCTCCATGTGTCACTGAAATTGAGTTTTCTTAGGCTTGGGCCGATCACTTCTAGAAGTCTTCCAGAAGTGTGACATTCCATGACGGCGCAGCTCCTGGACATTAGCCTCAACTCGGACGGCACTAGAAATGCAGCTCTTCTCCACTGCATGTCGCCTCCCTTCACCGAAAGCTACACCTTGTCCATCTCGTATGGAACTCAGCAGTATCTTTCTGCCTCGTGATGCCTCCTGTGGGACCTCCCGACCTCACGACACGGCAGTGGTAAGTTGGCTACGACGTGGTAATCACAAAAAGTCACAACACGCCCGTTTCCAATTTACCAACCTCTGTCGGGCCCATACCGACCCCGTGAGCTCATTGGCCTGCGGTATTTTACTGACCCCCGATCTCTGTCTGACTCGCGACCATGACGACGGCGGAGCCGCATGATGGAGCTACCGGACCCATATAGCGGACGACGCCTATCCACATCGCCCCATAGCTCCGAAAAACCACCGTGCCGAATACCCGATATATAGAAAACACCATCTCCACACGTGGGAGACATGACCGGAACACAGACCAACTACAAGGCAGCCGTTACCAAATGCCGTCAGAACTAAACCTTAGTTTCGCCCTCAACAGATGCTCAATCGTTTCATTAGTGCAGCTCAACTCCACACAGCACGGAGCAGATGGCCCCAAATGCTCCTCCGGGGCAAATAGCCTCAAACGTGCCCACGGGGCTCCACGGGGGAACTCGGGGCCTTAGTCAAACGCGGGATAATCTTATATAAACGCGATCTCGTACGCCCTGCTGTTGTGCTGCTCTGTGATTCACTCACTGCAAGTCCCGAGTTTGCAAAGATGAGTTCGCCAACATACCTGGGTGCCAGCGGCAAGGCACTGAGCATCCTTCAGCTTGCTCTCATTGTCGGTCCATCTTTTGTTCTCTTTGGCTACAACCAGGCCGGCATTGGCGGCCTCCTCACCGAGGAGGACTGGGTCAACACGTTCCCCGAGATCGACACCGTCAACAGCAAGGGCTCCGAGAAAAGCAAGAAGTCTACACTCCAGGGCTTCGTCGTTGCCACCTTTGTCGTCGGTGCCCTTATCGGCTCTCTTTCCTGCTCCTACACGGGTGACAAATTTGGCCGACGCAATGTCATCTTCTTTGCGGCCATCTGTACCCTGATCGGCGAGGTTCTCGAAGCATCTTCTTTCGGTCTTGCTCAATTCATTGTTGGCAGAGTCATCATTGGACTGGGTGTTGGCCAGCTCAGTTCGATTGTTCCCGTGTGGCAGAGTGAGACATCTGCTGCTAAGAACCGTGGACGCCATGTTGTCTTGACCGGACTGTTCATGTGCCTGGGCTACACTATGGAGTCTTGGCTCGACCTTGCATTCTTCGAGTTTCATCATGGCCCTGTCACCTGGAGACCCCCGATCGCCATTGCCATTGCCTTCTCTCTCGTCTTGATGGGCTCAATCTACCTATTCCCGGAAAGCCCTCGATGGCTCGTCCTCAAGAACCGATCTGAAGAGGCCAGCTACGTTGTGTCTGCACTTCGGGGTCTTCCTCAGGAGTCTATGGAGGTTCAAGCCGAGGTTGCTGGCATTGAGCACTCCCTCGAAGAGACTAGCCAGGGAGGAGCTAAACTCCGCGACATGTTGACGATGGGCGAAGAGAAGCTTCTCTACCGATTTTGCCTCTGCATCCTGCTTCAGTTCTACCAACAGATGTCGGGATCGAACTTAATTTCCGTCTACGCCACTGTTCTCTTCCAGAACAACCTTGGCATGAGCAGCGAAATGTCGCGTGTCCTGTCTGGAGGAGCTCTGACCTGGAAGTTCTTGTCTTCATTTGTGGCCTTCTTCACCATCGATCGCTTTGGACGTCGAGCAGTTTTCATTGTCAGCGGTGTTGGAATGTCGGCTTGCATGGTTGCCCTCGCTATCACGACTTCGTTCAGCAGCGAGAACAAGCCTGCCATGATTGCCGCGGGTTGCTTTATCTATCTCTATAACACTTGGGTCCCTATTGGCTTCCTTGGCGCCAATTTCCTGTACTGCACTGAAGTTGCGCCCATTCGTCTCCGAATGGCCATGTCTTCCATTTCAACGGCCAATCATTGGCTATGGTATGTCTCCCAAGTCACTCAAACTTGTTGGAAACTCATTACTAACGCACTCAAAGGAACTTTATCGTGGTAATGGTTACTCCCGTGGCCATCAACTCCATCGGATGGCAATACTACATTGTGTTTGCCGTCATTGCAGCATGCATTCCTGTCTCTGTCTATTTCTTCTTTCCCGAGACCATGGGCCGCAACCTGGAAGAAATCGAGTTGTTGTTCAAGGACTCTCCGTCAGTGTGGTCAACGGTCAGATTCGCCAAGAACCGGCCGATTGCTATGCCACAGGAGTTCCTTGCGTCAAAGGACAAAGTTACTCATCTGGAGGAGGATAACTGAGTGTTTGATACTCGAAAAAGTCCCGAAGACTATGAACAGCATGAGGAATGAAATTGGGTTTTGCTAGGATCAAGAATACTACGATTATGACTCTGATGCACGCCACTTGACCCTAGGCTTCATGTCAACACTAGTGATCCCTGCTCCCAATGTCGATCAAGCCAATGCTCCTGCGGCCTCTAACTTGGGCAAGGACAAGGAAAGTTATATATGCCTCATGGGAGTCAAGATGGGCCAAATAGCCACGTATAAATATCGCAAGGTAGAAAAACCATCAGAAAATGAGACTCGGATCAGGCGGATGCTCCGTGATTTTACGTTTAGGCTAGCCTCATCCTGGTTAGTCACCCCAGCTGATCGACATTCGATCGCTCAGGGTTCATGGCTCGTAATTCGTGGAGTGATGATCCAGTTCTTCCATCCGGAGAAACCCGGCGAACCCCTACCAGAGATGCCTTCACTAAGAGTAAGAATGGGAGTGATAGACAGGCTTGGACATTTCCACCTGACTGAACCGGTTAATGCCCCCTCATCTGAACGCGGCGGTAACCCTGATGCGCACGAATCCTGACCAGCCGCTTCGGTTTCCTGGATCGGTCATCGAGCTCCGGCTTTGATCCTGGCTCAATGTAACCTTGCCCCGACTCGAACCCGGATGATTCTCGACCGACGATGGACGTCATATGGGCTCAGATACCCCGAGGCACGAGACTATCCCGCCCGTTTAACCTCTCTCCGCATCGGCGCTACTTCTAGATAGTTGCATTCAGAGTGCGGGTTAGTCTAGTTCGCCGTCTGGGCGCTGACCACGGTATAATTAACGTG
This sequence comes from Fusarium setosum, assembly GCA_013623625.1. Classification (NCBI taxonomy): domain Eukaryota; kingdom Fungi; phylum Ascomycota; class Sordariomycetes; order Hypocreales; family Nectriaceae; genus Fusarium; species Fusarium setosum. The sequence continues at coordinate 20,572 of JABFFE010001438.1, forward strand.
ATGCGGAGAAACTCATCTTCATCGTTATTGGGCCGCTTGGCTATTGTCTCTGTATGGCATCGGGGAACATCCTTTTTGGGTTATATGTGATTGACGTAGTTCTCGACTGGAGCGGATGATTACTGCAAGATACCCTTTATCCAGCACATCGTAGGTACTCATGCAGGTATAAATGTTCGCCAGGCTGCTGGATACCCCTGGCTTCGTCACCCGTTTTATTGTCTTACCAAGTTGTGAACCTTCACCATGTTCTCACTTAAGTCGATTGTCGCAGCTACGGTGTGGATTGTCACCACAGGAGCTGTCCACATTAAAGTAGATGGTTCAGGCGGAAATGCGACCAGTGGACATCAATATGGTTTCCTTCACGAAGTGTGTATCCTTTCAGTAATTCAAACAAGTTGGCTAATGCTCGACTCAGGATATCAATAACTCTGGAGACGGCGGTGTCTATGCTGAGCTTATCCGCAATCGAGCCTTCCAATATAGCAAGAAGTATCCGGTTTCTCTCTCTGGTTGGCGGTCACTCAATGGCGCCGAGTTATCCCTGAACCGTCTCGAAGAGCCGCTGTCAGATGCTCTCCCCGTATCTCTCAATGTCAAAACTGGCGACAGCAGAGAGGAGACTTTGGGATTCTTGAATGAAGGCTACTGGGGAATGGACGTTAAGAAACAAACCTACACGGGCTCATTCTGGGTCAAGGGTGCTTATGACGGAAAGTTCACTGCCTCGCTAAGGTCTGACATTAACGATGACATATTCGGCACCGTCGACATCGAGTCCAAGTCTGTTGCCGATGATTGGACTGAGCATGAATTCAAGCTGGTTCCTGAGAAGGATGCACCCAATAGCAACAACACGTTCGCCATTACTTTCAAGTCCAAGGTAAGTGTCCAAAGCCGGAGTCTATGTTACATCATGGGTTAGCTGACTTGCTATAGGGCGTTGCAGATGAGTCTCTTGATTTCAACCTCATCAGCCTCTTTCCTCCCACTTACAAGGGCCGCAAGAATGGACTGAGGATCGACATTGCTGAAGCTCTAGCAGGACTGCACCCGGTAAGTTCAGAAGGCAGAAATGATTTGCGAATATGCTGCTGACATCTTGGCAAGAGCCTACTTCGCTTCCCCGGTGGTAACATGTTGGAAGGTTCGACGAACAAGACGTGGTGGGACTGGAAGGACACACTTGGTCCGCTTAGATACCGAAAGGGTTTTGAGGGTGTCTGGAATTATCAGCAGACTCATGGACTCGGACTCATGGAGTATCTCGAGTGGGCTGAAGATATGGACTTGGAAATTGGTAAGACACTTCCACCTCGCCACACGATGTAGACATCTCTCTGACAACAGTTGCTTAGTTGTTGGTGTCTATGCCGGCCTCTCACTTGATGGAGCCGTAACGCCCGAAGAAGAGCTTCAGCCTCTGATTGATGACGCCCTGGACGAGATTGAATTCATCCGTGGCCCTGCTGATTCCAAATGGGGCAAGCGCCGCGCCGAACTGGGCCACCCAGAGCCTTTCAAGCTTCACTATGTCGAGGTCGGAAACGAAGACTGGCTTGCTGGCTACCCCACGGGATGGAAGAGTTACAAGGAATACCGCTTCCCCATGTTCCTCAAGGCTATCACCGACGCCTACGACGACATTACCGTCATTTCTTCAGGCGCCTCTGACGACCCGCAAAATGAGGATGACGGCTTTGACATCCCCGCCCCTGCGATCGGCGACTACCATCCGTACAGAGAACCCAACGCCCTTGTAAAAGAGTTCAATCGCTTCGATAATGACATCGGTCACATTGTGGGTGAAGTTGCCGCCACGCATCCCAACGGCGGCACTGGCTGGAATGGTAATCTGATGCCCTTTCCCTGGTGGATTGGCACCGTTGGCGAGGCTGTCTCCCTCATTGGCTATGAACGCAATGCCGATCGCGTTCCAGGAACCTTCTACGCCCCAGTCCTACGAAACATGAACCGCTGGCAGTGGGCTGTTACTATTGTGCAGTTCGCCGCTGATCCAGCCATGACTACGCGTTCCACAAGTTGGTACGTGTGGGAGCTCTTTGCCGCACACCCCTTGTCTCACACGCTTCCTGCGTCTGCTCATTTTGATCCTCTTTTCTACGTGGCTGGCAAGAATGAAGAGGAGAACTCGTTCATCTGGAAGGGTGCCGCCTACAACACCACCAAGGGAGCTGACGTGCCGGTGTCACTATCCTTCGAGGGAGTGAAGCCAGGTACCGAGGCAGACTTCACTCTCTTGACAAACGCAAAAGATGATCCGTTTGCCCATAATGATCCCCATACTGGCGTAAACATTGTTAACAGCACGACGACGGTCCTCAAGGCGGACAAGCACGGAGTCTTCAAGTTCAGCTTGCCGGAGCTGAGTGTTGCTGTTCTGGCAACCAAGCCAAAGCCATACAAGCGCACTGTCCAAAAAGCCTATACCTCGTAGTAGAACATTGTGGCTCTCGATACTATAGGTCTATGGACTGACTTCCCCTTATATAGTCTTTCGCACCACTGCAGTTGACTAAGTTTGTTTCATGTCACATAGAACTTAAATAGAACTTCTTTGAAATTAGTAATGCGGGAAGTCTAGGTCGCGATGTCTCCAAGCCCAGTACAACCATACCTCGTAAATGAGAATAAAGGGACCGTTCAAATTATCTTTAATGGAGACAAGCTTGTACGTAGAGATTTATTGATTTTGTTCTTTATCGTTATTCGTACTTTGTGGACAACGCGCTTGGCGAAAATCCGGGGTCCCCTCAGTGTGATTTAACCGAATATTTTCGTATCATACCGCTCTCCGCATCTGGGCCTGTACCAGTTATGTCAATGGTCCGATGTCTTGGATTAACCAGTTTAGCCTGATGTCGGATAACGATCTCCTGTGGAATTTACCCACCAATACAAAGTTTCAGACCAGGCCGTCAAAGTGATCCGAGAAATAAATGACTTGAGTTAAGATGAAATGTACCGGAAAGTCTTTGATATGGGTCTCTTAATATCTTTGGTTTCCGGCCTGATTAAATCTTTGAGTTATCATTGTAGTTTTGTAATATCACGATGCGCATTTCTTTCCTCCTAGGAGTGTTGGCGGCTCTACCAAGCTGTCAGAGCCTCGAACCTCCCGACTCAAAATCAAAACCGTCACGACTGTGGTACGACTCTCCGGCCACTCTTTGGAATGAGTCTCTTCCCATTGGAAATGGCAGACTTGGTGGGATGGTAAAGGGAGTAGTCGGAATCGAGCTCATTTATATGAATGAAGATTCGCTGTGGTCTGGGACCGCCCTTGATCGTATTAACCCAGACGTTAAGGACACGCTTCCAAAGGTCCAGTCACTCCTCGCTCAAGGGGCTGTCAAGGATGCTACGTTCGAAGCGAACCTCGGATTTTCTAGTGTACCATCTAGCATGCGCATTTACCAACCGGGAGGGGACTTTCAAATCTACTTTCAAGGACAAGGGTCGCCTACCAACTACGAGAGATGGCTGGACCTGAGTGACGGTTCTTCGGGTGTCTACTATGAAGCGAGTGGCGTATCATACAAGCGCGAATTTCTTACTAGTAAGCCGGCAGACGTGATGGCCGTTCGACTCACAGCTTCAAAATCTGGGTCACTCAACTTCTACATCAAATTCCAACGTCCTTCTAATCAACAGAATCGGTTTGTCGAGGCAGCCTTCGCAGAGAATGACGACACAATTATCGCCACATTCAATTCGAATCAGGTCAAAGCTGCTTTCGGTGCTCGAGTGGTTATTAAAGGTGGATCCAAGCGTCAAATCGGCGACCAGATTGTGGTGACCAACGCGGACGAAGCCTGGATATTTCTTGACATGCGGACGACAGTCCGGGAACGCGATCCTTTATCTAAAGTTCGGAATACGCTTGCAAAAGCCGTGTCCTCATCATATTCCCAAATCCGAGACAAGCATGTTAGCGATTACCAGGAGCTGTATAAGCGAGCTAGCCTGTCGTTAGGTTCGTCTAGTGATGAGCAGAAGTCCATGACCACGGCAAAAAGACGCCAATCTTTGGCTGATGGGGTGTTTGACCCTGAATTTATGAGCCTATACTTTCAATTTGGACGTTATCTCTTGATATCCTCATCTCGGTCTGGAACTCTACCAGCAAACCTTCAAGGTATATGGAACAATGCGCAGGATCCTTCATGGGGGTCCAAGTATACCATCAATATCAACCTCCAGATGAACTATTGGCCTGCCGAAGTCACCAGTGAGCTACTTCGTACCCAGATCCTGCCTTCACCACTAACTAAGGAACAGATCTTGCGGAACTTACTGAACCTCTTTTCTCCCATATAAAGTTGATGCACAAGACTGGCAAAGTAATGGCACGCAAGATGTACAACGCTCGCGGATGGGTAGCCCACCATAACACCGACATTTGGGGAGATGCTGCACCTCAGGACATCTACGCTCAAGGATCTTACTGGCCTATGGGACACGCCTGGCTCCTTCAGCATGTCTTCGATCACTATGTTTATACCGGAGATAGGGATTTCCTCGAGGAGAACTATCACTTGTTCAAAGATGCCGTGCAGTTCTACGACGACTTTCTGTCCGACTACAAGGGTTGGAAGGTTACCAATCCCTCCGTATCTCCAGAGGCTTCGTACAAGAACGGCAGCACTACCGGTGCCATGACCATCGCTCCGACTATGGATAACTCCATATTGCGTGAGCTGTTCAGCAACTTCGTGCAGGCGTCCAAACTTTTGGGCAAATCTGGCGACAGATTGGTCAAGACTGCCGAGTCTCTGGGGAGGAAACTCCCTCCTTTGCAGGTCTCGTCCAAAACCGGTGCACTGATGGAGTGGATAGAGGACTTTGATGAGGGCGATCCTGGACACCGTCATCTATCTCCGCTGTATGGCCTGTATCCAGGATCTGAGATCACGCCTGACAACTCGAAGATCTGGAAAGCTTCTGAGAAACTGATAGACAGGCGCAGTTCGTGAGTGTTGGTGGACCCATGAGAAAGTATCTGTTTTACTGACTACTTTAGAAATGGAGGAGGCAATATCGGATGGTCTCGTGCCTGGCTGGCAGCTCTACGAGCACGTCTCCACCAAGGCAAACATGTGCAGGCCGACTTGACTCACCTTCTAGTCAATCTCACATATGATAGTCTTCTTGACACGGGTCCGCCCGCAGGATTCCAGATTGACGGAAATCTCGGCGGCTGTGCGGCCATCGCCGAGTCGGTACTCTCCAGTCACAACGGGCTAATACAGCTTCTCCCTGCTTTGATGCCCTCGTCAAAGACTGGTTCGTTTAAAGGTTTCGTGGCGAGAGGCGGGTTTGTTGTCGATGCGGAATGGGAGGATGGGGCGCTAACTCGGGCTACAATCATGAGTAAGCTGGGCAATGTACTGAATGTGACAACTAGGACTGGACAGATGATATCAGAAGCCGGAGCCAAGGGAAAGTCTCGAGGTAGGGGTGATAAATACTTTTCGAAGAAACTCAAGACGGGTGAGGTGGTGAAGCTAGTTGGTGGTGATTTAGTTTGAGAACAAGTCTCGACCCAAGTCGTAAGCAATATCAATCATATGTGAGGGCTTTGGAAAAATAGATAAAGCCTTGATGAATCCCTATTAGGTCCTTTGGGGTATAGGTTTCTTAAAGGGCAGCGCTTAGACGTATAGTTACTAGCTCAATGCAATACTTCTCGATACCAGTTACCTCCCCAAACAGATCCATAATCAACCGAGAAAATTGAACCGGCGGTACTCTCACTCAGTGCCATCTCCCTCTTCTTGCAGCCTCATAAGCCCCGAAAGAAAACGAATCCCATCCACCAGGCTTTGTCTTTGGAGAATCAGACATCTTGTACCCTCGGAACTCAATGTTTTTGCCAACATAAGGAAAGTAATAGGCCAGGCCAACAAACGATGTGCACTCATCGTTGAGAAAGTCGAGGTGCCCAGGCTCTGGATCGGGGAGGATTTGGCCCTCCCCAGTTTCTTGACCTCGTAACCTATAATAGACGCGACGAGAAAGCGATGGTGTTAGTTTTCGTCGTTTGGCTGCTGGGCCTGAGTTCTCTCCAGTTTTGGTACTTGCGTTGACATCTCGCGCCAGACTCCTCTTCGGCTTTCGCTCATCATCTTCATCATGCTCATCATCATACTCATCAAGGCTGGGATCCGAGTCTGAGTTGTCACTAGAGTCATCCCCAGATCCGGTGATGGCATCCAGCTTCTCTTCAACATCCGCCAGAAGCATCGCTCCTCTAATCATTCCAAAGTCGAAGCTCGCATTGAGAACCCCGCCCTTGCTCTTCCCTATATCCAGAGTAAGCTGGCCTGTGATCATGTCTGACCAACCCTCTGTCACCTTGTCGCATTTGACGATATACGAGCCCTCACATCGTCCAATATCGAACGACTTGGTAGCTTTTTTCTTGCTAGTTTGTGTCTTCCGGCTTTTTGAAGAGCTGCTCTGATTCGATTGGGAAACATACCGCTCGTGTGCTTCCATGGTCTTCTCCCACTTGGTCTCTCGCTGCATCTTCGCCTCCTTGGCCGCTAGGTTGTCGATGGATAGTGCTAGTTGGGACACGGCACTACGATTCCAGCCAATGCACAGAGTACGGTTATTTCCAGAACCCCCGCTTACTGTTTCCAGATCAGGGATGCTCTCAGCCATCCCGTGAAGTCGTGATCGATCGTCAAATCCGTAGAGCGCCAGCGGCTCGGGCGTCTTCAGGTGATCAGGTTTCCCGTCAGTCAAGAAGTAGTGGTCCAAAAATCGATTTAAATCACAACTTGCTCTCTCGCCCGCTGTTGTGCACTTGCTGAAGGCTTCGTCATGTTTCTGCTTCTTGCGTGCGTCCCAAGCCTGGACGTCCCGTTCCCATTGCTGATATATGGGCTCGAGTTCGCGTTCCATTGACTGCTTCAAAACGACTACCGATTCCGGAACCTCATTGCACTGAGACATGCGTAAGAATCAGTTCAAAGTCATTTGCCGCTCGTATT
>JABFFE010001439.1:0-24683 GCA_013623625.1 Fusarium setosum
GAAGTCCAGATGGGCTCCTCAAGGCCAAGGAAGCGCTGGGCATTCAGGACTGTCCCAACTGCTCCACGCCCATAGAAAAGATGGATGGATGCGACCACATGCTTTGTACGCAGTGCGGAACCCACATGTGCTGGCTGTGTCTGGCGACGTTTAAATCGAGCGACCAGTGCTACGAGCACATGGACAGACTTCATGACGGGTTCGATTGTGTGGACTGATGTCTGCTAGGGAAGGTACCATATCTTTGGGGGGTCAACCAGGCCACCTTGCAATCAGTCGTTGGTAGACCAGGAGATCTCATCTAATGCGAGTTTTTAGACGGTTTCCACGAGATGTCAAGGTGGCCGGTTTCCTCGAAAGATAAGGTACCTAAATGACTCCCCCACCCCCAACGTTAACGTACATAGACGCGCGAACTGAACTGAGCTTTGTGAAGTGTTGTGGGTAGAGCGAGGTAAGTCCCGCATTGAAAATCGTAACTGGGGGATTGGAAATGCCTCTATTGTGTAGAGGAGCTGTAGTTTGTAGGGGTTTGAGCTTAGGTTATAGGCTAGATCGTAACTAAAGAAGATGGTAATTATCGGACCGTAGTTTCGTAAGTGGCTGGCTGTAACTGTGGTTACCTTTAGCTGCGGCGGCATCTGACCAAGCTATACGAACAACCCTTATCCGCGGAAGAGGCTAGCCTCTGCAGGTCGGAGTTAAGGTAGTGTCATAATAGACAGTGGAGTTAGGTAGGCTCTTTATCTTCAGTCTACACCGTTAATCGATCACGATTCGGGGTTAACCCTATAGTTCCGCCGAGTTGCATTGCAAGATATGTCCCGATCCAGCATTCCTGTCAACGGAACCCCTTCAATGTGGCGGTTCACCGGTATTAAAATAGCCTAGGTCAGCGGAGTTGCGGAGCAGCTAATAACGTTTGCCTCTGTGCCAAATTAATCACCCGCGCGGCATTGCGTAAAGAGACATATCTTGAGTGGCTTACAAAACATCTGGCCTTGGCGCCACTGACCAATGCCCGAGCCGCGCGCGACGGCGGACTAGCAGGTATGCAGATCATAGTCGCGCGTCTCGGAAAGCTAACCAAAGATAAACACTGATTTTCGTATCGACGCGGCTACCACGTAGGATTCCAGGGGGGGTCGGAAACGCCCCTCTCGAGTATCCTTAAATATGAGTTGATTTGGCTCTGTATCAAGGAACATCATCAACTCAATCAACTCTTATTCCTTCCACTCAAACCCAAATCCACCTCCTTCTCACATCCAAGATGTCCTCGCTCTCGATCGCCATCATCTCCGCCAGCACCCGCAAGCCCCGTGTTGGCAAGGCCGTAGCCGAAACCGTCCAGAACATCATCCAAACCAACGGCCAGCTCTCGGGCGTCAACCTGGCCTTTGTCGACGTCGCCGACTTCAACCTCCCCGTGTACGACGAGGAGGTCATCCCCGCCAACGTCCCCGAGCGAGCCCAGTTCGCCTACGACCACACCAAGAAGTGGAGCGAGGCCATCAAGAAGCACGACGGCTACATCTTTGTCAGCCCTGAGTACAACTACGGCGTGCCGGGCGGCGTCAAGAACGCCATCGACTACCTGATGAACGAGTGGAAGGGCAAGCCCCTCGCCATCGTCACCTACGGCATGGCTGGCGGGACCTTTGCCTCTGACCAGCTGCAGAACAGTCTGTCAAGGATGGGCCTCAATGTCGTCGAGACGCGGCCGCAGCTGTCCTTTTCCGGTGGACTTGGACCTGATGCTTTTGCGGCGTTTGCTGGGCAGCTAGGTGAGGAGACTAGAAAGGCCTGGGAGACGGAAAAGAAGGACACTATTGTCAAGGCTTTTGACGAGGTTAAGATCTTGCTTGCCCCTAAGGCTTAGAGGGTTACGGTAGCGTGCATCTGGTAACTTGGCAGTAAATAGTGACTCAAATAGACCAACAACGGATTAGTGTTTCGCTCGCTCGCTGTTCTCTAGAGCAGTTTGTTTAATCTGCATTACGGTGGATTGCATCTAATGCACGACATAACACGATGCTCCCCCTTTTCCCCCAGTCGCAAACAGCGCAGAATTCCGATTTTGGGCCTAGCAAACAGACTCGGTGAATCGTTTCTCTTCTCAGATTGAACCGTGATTCAATACCAAGTAGCCTTCATCCTCTAACCTCTTGTCGTCAAACCCAAACTCAAAGCCCTCACATCGGCTCCGGACTCGCCGACCTGACAGTATCTTGCAATACAGGGCGGCTAGAGTCAACTGCCCACGGATGTTCCATGCATTGCTTAACGTTGAATCGCTTCTCCGCATCAACAACAAGCATACTGTCAATAAGATCAAGGGCCGGGTCTCCGATGGGGTCCCAGTAGGGTGATGGATAATCGAACCTCCCGGATTTGATTTGCTGCGAGAGGGTAAAAGGAAAGTCCTTAGAGTAGAGCTCATCAGAGAATGGCGGAAAGCCACACAGGCAGATGTATAAAACAACACCGGCAGACCAGATGTCAACGCCAAGTCCGTACTTTCTTTGTTTACTTTCTGCAAGGACTTCAGGGGCCACGTCTGCGATTTGACCATCCGTCAACATTGGTGTCAGTACAGTGAAGAAAACGCCACTTACAACTAGGTGTACCACAGAGAGTAGTCGCAAGTTTAGCGTTATCGGGCTCGCTGCCGATTTGCCTAGCCAGACCAAAGTCGGCCAACTTTATATGTAGACCCTCTTTATCAAACAGAAGGAGATTTTCTGGCTTGATATCTCGATGTGCCCATCCTAGACCATGCTGATTTGCGTTAGTCTCCCCGCTGAACCTCCCAATCCAACGCAACTCACCAAGAACTCGAGCGCAGAGAACACTTGAAGGATGATTTTTCGCGTTTCATCTTCTGGCAGATGATGCTTCATGACGATAAAGTTGAATAGTTCCCCTTCTGGGGCGAGTTCCAGGACCATGTAAATCTTGCTGTGCGTGTATTCGGCATATAGATCAACGAGGCGTAGGATGTTGGCATGCGACGTCTCATGGACCTTTCGGAGTGTCTGGGATTCGTTATGAATACCTTCAACCTTGGACCTCTTCCATTTCTCGATCGTGAAGACCTTGACTGCGTATACCATGCCCGTCACCCTGTTAGTGCAGACAAACACGTCTGCGAAATGCCCTCTACCAACCATCTCCTTCATGTCATACCGTCTCGAAAATCCGATGCTGTACTCCAAGCCTTCCATCGCCTCGGAGAAGTCGCCTTGGTCTGGTTCAGGGGCCTCGGTGGAATTGGCCTCTCTGTCTTCCCTGGCTGGCTCAGCAGCCTCTTGAATCTGGGACAATCCGCCTATAATCTTCAGACTCTGACGCTGCAGAGGGTTTCTGGCGACAGCTTCGTAGTCAGCCGTGAGTCGCCGAACAAGCTGTACGAGCCCTCTTCGTGAGGCCACAATGGACGCTCGGCGTCCAGCCGGGCCACGAGGGAGAATTGCGCCGCGATCCGCCAGAAGCGTGGCAATGGCTTCTTGGCCGTTGCGTGCTGCAATGCTGAGCGCAGAGTCTCCCCAAACAGTCTCCGCCATTAGGTTGGCTCCTGCGTCCACTAGCATCTGGACGACTCTGATGTTGCCACTAGAAACAGCAGACATGAGCGCGGTCCAATCGCTGGATGCCTTCACATTGACGTCGGCTTCTTTGCTTAGCAGAACCTCTATGACGCCGGCCTCTCCGTTCCTCGCGGCCCTCTGGAGAGCTGTTTCATTCATGTGATCCCGCGCGTTTTTATCAGCACCTAGATCCAGAAGTACGCGCACATTTTCTGGGTGCCCGAAGCTCGCAGCGCGAATCAATGCAGTCTCCCCGTCAGTCCCCTTACCTTCCAAGTCATGACCAGTCCGTACCATCCGCTTGAGAACCCTAGGTAGGTTGAAAGCAGCGGCGAGCACGAGGGCTGGGATATCTCTTGGGAACTCCTGGCTCCAGTTGGAATGACGGTCGTTGTGAAGACTGAAGGCTTGACTCGTGGTCCCCAGCGCAGCAGAGCTCGAAGTTAGTTTATCAAGGGCCGGAATGAAGTCATCTCCGTCAAATTTGCTGATTTCAGCGCCCCAGTTCTTTGCAGCGTAGTCAAGAAACGGATATTCCTCGAGGCGTTGGGCCATGTCCCTGTCTGTTGTACAGATCCCAGCTGAGAAGTTGGGTAAAGTCAAATACTTCAGACTGATGTTCGTGATGCTGACCCTCGCCTGCATGAGCTTCTGGCTATGAGATCGCTCAAAGTATTGCTGAGCCGTGTAGTGCACAAGTCGGACAGTCTTGGAGTCGCCGTCAACCATGATGAGTCCCCCACAAACGCCGGTCAAGATCTCTGCGTCTGGCAGGTCGTCATCTTCAAGAGCTGATTCCTCTGGCAAATCCTGGGTGGCGTATATCTGTTGCAATTCCAAGATTTTCAGGGGGCGTTTCACGCACAACACCCAAAACAGCACGGCCTCAGCCAGGTCTACTGCTTCTGGTGCTTGTCTGTAAATTCGGTCGAGCGCATCCGAGTATGTAGCATCTAGTGACGCAGGGAGAGTTTTGAGAGACGACCGCACTTCTTTGCGGTTGATCTTTTGGGAGAGAGACTCTAAATGGAGCTTTGCGAGTAAAAACCTGTCCTTTTTAGGGACAAAAATCTTGAAAGAGCTTTGGGAGTGTGACATACATGCCCTGGGACTCTTGGATGATAGTTCTGATAATTTCGTCCTTCAAGCTTGGATCCGCACGCACATGCCTCGATAGCCGGTATTTCTGCTGTATTTGCACCTCAAGAAACGTTGTAATATCGGAGTTCTGCGTAGATATCTGCAATTTCTTGGACTGGCTGAAGTATTCCTCGAAAGTAGTTGAAAACCGGGATGTGTAGAGCACCCTGACCCGTGGGCCGAGAGAAGACACTGTCGCCATGAATTGGAGAGCGTCCTCTTCGGACTCACCACATTCATCTAGAGCATCAACTACTATGTAGAATGTCGTTAACGTTTCAGCCAGCTTTCGAAGAATCTCTACGACCTGGGCTTGCGTGGGTCGTGTGCCATACTGTTGGTGCTGATTGTAGAGTACCGGGACTTCTGCTGGCAATGGCTGGTCTGTGGAATTCTGAAGGACCTGCTGGAGTAGACTCGACAGAAGAGCAGAAGGGGTCTGTTCACGGCGTCGATTATGGTCGCAATAGACGTATGCGCAAGTGGTATCAGCCGCTCTGTCCCGTTCAAGATGGCTGATAATCAAGGAACTAAGACAAATGGGTGAGTGATCTGAAAACGCCGAGTTCATAGATGACTGACACGAGACTCGTCTTGCCGGCTCCGGCTGAAGCATCATATTAGCTCAGACATCAAGCAGTAGATGAGTGACGCACGAATGCCCGGGCACCATAGAACATCAATGTCTCCTCTCACCCAGCTCTGAAAGGTATCATGCTCGAGCAACCAAGTCCCAGTACCGGGCTCAACACTTTCCAGGACGCCGGCATGCTTTGCACGAAAAGAGATCGGGCTGATCCAGAGAATGATCTTCCGTGCCTCCTCATCTCTAGATTTAGCCTCTGATCTGTCAGCTTTGCCGTTCAGATCATCAAGTTTAAGGTTCGATAGTTTGGCTAGTTCTCTATACATGTGGTAAGCCGGCAAGACCTATTCTAGGATTGACAAAGTCTTACCGAAGATCATTCTGAATGATCAGACTAAAATGGCTCTTTAGCCGTTCCAAAGAGGCCAGCATCTCAGAAATGTCCTTCTTGTCAAAGGGCCACGTGAAAGGTTTAGCTAGGCGACGCAAACTGGCTTGCGGTTCAAGCTTGGTAACAATGTCTTGGAGTATTCGCTCAAACAGGCTGAGGGGGCCATCGGGTTCCGCCAGCGCCTTTAGAGACGCGGGCTTAAGGCTGTCTTCAGTTTCAGACCCGTCGTCGGCGTCCTCAACACGGTCTTTGAGCATTTCAAGAAGACAGGCTGTGCTCCTGAGCTCATCGCGTAACCGTAGCCGGTCGGCTGAGCCATGCTTGACATCCTTGAGATACTGCGTGGCGGTCGCGGCAAGTTGAAGCAGCGCTATCACGCTTGCAGAAACACTCAGGGGATCGCTCATATCGCCGGTTCCGATAGTCGACTTCGAAAGTGCCTGGTGATGGGTCAAGGTCGGGGTGCCTAAAAGTGGGTTATTAACCGAAGTCGGCCTATGTGCTACGAGAGAAGGAACCCATCACGTGCACCTACATCGCTCAAAGTACCTAGGTAAGTAAGTACTACCTAGTAGGTACCTAGATTCCTCAGTATTCCGTATGAGATGTTTAAACCTAGCTTATCGTATATTATGGGGGGTTTCTTCATACGATGCATTATATCACTCATTTAATACTCAAGGTTGGTTGAATCTGGACTTCAAGTTTTATAGTCCCATCAAGTCTTTATAAAAATAACAACCCCTTCCAATAGGAACCTGTCTAGCTAGCAGAAGTAGAATACACGAAATAAATACAATGTTCCCAAATTACTTGGGCCAGCATACATCATCCTCAATCAACGTTATCATAACGGCATCAAGCTTCACAGCCGCCTAACCCTGAGGCTGAAGCTCTACCAGGTTTCCATCGGGGTCAGTCAAGTAGATGAGCGGCGAGTTCATGAAGTCCATCGTCTTCAAGAGAACAGTGCGCTCTGCAGGGTCCAGCTGTGCCACAACCGCCGGAGACAGGCTGCTCGCGTTGGCAATTTCGGTGCCGAACGCCAACGGGCCCCCGGTACGCTTGAGGATCTTTAAGTCGGGGAAGGTGTCAAGTCGTGCCTGGGCGGCTTCGATGTCGGGGACAATCATTCCAACGTGGCCGAAGGTGTTGGGCCGTTCGCCGGAGGCCGGGAGCAGGTTGTCAGGCACATCGATGTAGAGCAGCTCAAGAAGACCCTGTGCATTGTTCTTCTCCCGGTTGAGTTCCTCCGCCGTCTGGTAGCCGGTTCCGTTCTTCCCGCCGTGGCTGTGGCCCATGTAGGAGATTGTGTAGTGCTCTGATACCCGGAGCTGGAAGAGCACCCGCATGCCGAAGATGCGAGAGTAAAAGTCGATGCTGGCGGTCAGGTTCCTGACATTGAGGCAGAAGTGGTTGAGGTTGTAGCCAAGGGTGGCGGGATCAGCGGGTGTGTCGCTGCCAATCTCGTTGTGAGGGAACGGGGAAGTGTCGTTGGCGGCTCGGGGGACTGGGCCGCATGCCAAGGCCTGGGAGGCCAGCAGCGGGAGGAGGGCCCATGACTTGAATGAGAATTGGACCACTGTGAAAGAGGTTCTTGGTAAACTGTGAAGAGGAGAGTTGGTGGTGATGAGATGAACGATGAAGCTGTCAAACAGGAGGGATTTTATATATTCATCTCTCAGCTAGTTACAATTTTCAACTCTGCTTGTTTATTGGTCAAGATGCGAGGTGATATCAAAAAGCCGATGCAAAAAGCCTTGGAACAGTCCCTATCCCGGCAATTCATCATCTTGGTGACACTGGTTTGCGGCGCAGCATGATCCCCGGAATCCTTCGCGGTATTCGCAGTGGGGCGCTCGGTCCTGGGCGAGTCGTCGAGCGGAGCGAGCAGCGAGCGGGGCGCGAACCGCGACCGCGAAATGACGGGACCTGGTTGCAGGGCTGAAACGGCGCATCCTTTGGGGCTGATTGCAGATCCGCGGTCTTTTGCATCTTGGCAGCCACGCAGTCGGATCCATCAAATCTCGGCAATTGAGTGAGGCAGCGATGATATCACAATTGGGCTATCATAAATCCGAAACTGCCTTGCCAGATCCAGAGACAGACCCGAGGTATCGCTAACAAGTCATCCACAACTTGCCCCCTCAATCAAAAAGATTCAAGTCCCCCACGTCCAGCGATACATCATCATCCGAATCCTCCCAAAAAGTCTCAACCTTCCTCCCCGAGGATGTCGCTGCCTTAAAACCACAAGCCTCACACGACATGTCTCCTGTACACGGGATGGAATATGGCAGCCGCAGCGGTAGAGTCTGGCCGGGTCTAGCTTGACGGGCCAACACTCGAAGTCGGTCAGAGCTCTCGTCAATCTCCAGGCGCACACTTTCCGCAAATAGACGGCCAAAAAAGTCAAACACAGAAGCGTTTCTGTTGGCCGAGACCTCGTCGTCTGGCTCGATGACCCATGAGGAACCCATGTCTTCCCTTTTCACCTCGACCAGCATCGCATCTCCAGAATGGAATATTTCTCGCTTGTCTTCCGGCTTGGCAGTTTTATCGGGAGTCGGTGAACTTGTTGCATCAACGGGTCGCAGCCTGTAGTCGATGAACCAGAGTGTCCTCAGTGTCTTTTCGTACAACACCTCAACCATATCAATTAGGCTCATAGCAGACAGCCACAGGTCCTTTCGACGATAATGGATCGATCGCCCGGCAAGCGCATCCAGCATTGCGGGATCATAATCGAGGGCAATATTTTGCCCAAGGAAGCTCGGCCTCGGGTCCAGTGGGTGGGCTCCATTTTCCCTATAGTCCATAAGAGGCACCGATTCCCCGGCATAGTAATGCCACCAGTCGACCTCGTTCAGGTATCGTGGATCGAGATAGAATAGATCCTGGTCGGGACTGATCGTAATATACCTGGCTGTGCCGTCACGCTCAAAGTACGACGCGGAATGCGTGGCACCATCCTGGCCAAAATAGTCCCCCGCTGCACCAAGTCGCTTTGGGTGGTTCTCGCACTCAACCTGGGACCACCATTCATTCTTCAAGAAGCGTCTTTCCATAGCAGCGCGTGACTCTTTACACGCTTCCCACAAACCGCTGTCCATAGCGTACCCAGAATCATTAGGATTGCCATCCGGGTCACTATCAGGCACAGCAAGAGACCAGCCACTGGGTGGTGCGCGCCCGAGCTTGAGGAACCTCCCTGATATGGGATATCGCGGGTTTGCCTGGTTGAGATAGTGATCTGTCATGATGAATTTTTGAACGTGCCGTTGTCCTGGGAGTGGGCGGACGGCGGCGTCCCAGATGAGGGCCTGGATCTCCACGGGGAGGCTCGTAAAGAGGTAAAAAGTATCGGACGCCATTGAGGATCGCAAGAAATGCTAATATTATGTTGGTGATGCTTGTGAGAATGAGTTCATGTCAGGACCAAGATGAGCCATCCTCGGTTGCTGCCTGCCAGCAACCACGTGACACCGATCAGCATGCACAGCCTCATTACTGTGGCACCTGAAGCCATCGAGGACATTTGAGACGGTTAGAGAATCGCAGAAGTGATGAACAGCAGCTTGACAATCATAGGGTTTTATTCATAACATACCCCAATGTTTAGTATGCAACTCATGACGTAACTAACTCGAAGAAATCCTGCCGTTTCAGGCAATATGAGGCTTCACCCGCTTCCGAACTCTCCGCTCCGAGGATCTGCCCGCTCTGCCGCGCGGTAAACCCACCGAGACACCTATGCTGAAGTAATAATGATTCAATCTGATTGACAATCAAAGAGTGGCATTTGTCAGAATGCCAACCCAAGTAGCACATGCATGGCGTGACCATTGTCTGGCTTCCCCGCACAACATTCCCCGACGTCCATCTATATATCAAGAATGCTGGCCCGGCCGTCTTTTCGGTGCCTCTCCTCAATCCGACATCTCAGCGTCGCAGGACCTCGGCTTCGATACACCAAACCTTTTGCCCTTCTTAACTTTGCTCAGAGTCCGCTATCTAGGACCCATACAAAAACAGCGACAATGAGTGACCAAGTGAATGCTGCTTCTCCTTCAATAAGTCCTATAAGCTGACACTAAAAAATAAGGAGGAAGATCCTATCAGACTCAAGCCAGGTGCGGGAGGAGGCTTCGAACGGGCAGCAAGTGCTTTTCGACATTTCATCTCCAATGCCCCAGGCGCAAGATTCCCTCCGGAAAAGGGACGATATGTGCTTTATCTCAGTCCAGGATGCCCTTGGGTAGGCCACCACCGTTGTCGTCCTAACAAGATCCCACCCTAACAGAAACAGTCTCATCGCACCATGATTGTTCGCAGTCTCAAGCGACTAGAGGACATCATAGATCTCTACATCTGCTCTCTCACCATGGGCAAGGAAGGCTGGTTCTTTCCCGACGATCCCGAGTCGGCAAAATACCAGTGCCTACCCAAAGATCCCCTCTATGGCTTCAGCACCGTAAAGGAGCTGTACCTGAAAGCCGACCCAAACTATGCCGGCCGCTACACCGTTCCCGTACTTTGGGACAAGAAGACTCACACCATGGTGAGCAACGAGTCGAGCGAGATTATCCGCATGTTCTACACCGAGTTCGACCATCTGCTCCCCGAGGCGGATCGTGAGGTCAATCGCCCTGGAGGTGGTTTCTACCCAAAGAATCTGCAGCAGGAAATAGATGACATCAACGAATGGGTTTACGACACCGTCAACAACGGCGTCTACAAGTGCGGTTTCGCCTTTTCCCAAGAGGCATATGACGAGAACGTGGAAAAGGTGTTCGAGTCGCTGGATCGCCTGGAAAAGATACTCAGCGACCGGCGATTCCTTCTGGGACAGCACATCACCGATGCCGATATCCGACTGTTCCCAACCATCGTCCGGTTTGACATTGCGTACAACCCCATCTTCATGTGCAACTTGGGCACAATCAGAGACCACTACCCGAACTTGCACCTGTGGCTGAGGAGGCTCTATTGGGACCAAAGCGACGCAACTCATGGGGCTTTCCAGACGACGACTGCTCCCTGGATCGGCCTGTACAAGACTGGGTATGGGCATTCGAGACAGCGGGTTTTCGGACTTACGGGTCCTTTGATTATCCCAAGGGGACCAAAGGTCCTGGTTCATGAGTTGAAGGAACGCGAGAAGCTTTAGCTTTGGGACAGGATATGCTGTACCCTCGTATTGGAAGGTTAGAAGACCCTAATGCAACTGGGTGCCTTTATCTTAAAAAAGGGCAAAGCTGCCTGAAATCTTTGCATTTTGATTTCAGGTAGTCTTGATTTTTAAGACCAAGGTTCTGAATTGCATTAGGGTCTTCTGACTTTCCAATACGAAGCAGACGGGATCTAGTTGGCAAAGTATCATCCTGGAACTCAACCTGGATATTCCCGCAATATCATATAGTTAGCCATACCTAAGAATTTTATCCAACTTCGGAAAGCTCTCGGAATCCATGACAAGATTGCTAAGGCATTTCATACTTTTAACACAATAGGAGCTAGAAGTCGTCGACTGTTCATTTCCGTTCAAGTTCAAGTAAGTATATTGATACTAAATAACTGGTTAAAACGTGTGTACGACGTATACTTCGGCTGTCAGTGATGTCGGAATATTTCCGACGTTCCGAGGGACTTGCTAAACCTCAACACATTCCGGCTGTGATAAGACAGCTAGCGTCTTGAGATTCATCACTAGTTAGATAAATGTGCAGCCGAAATTGAATGACTATCTCTGTTCCAACTCCAAGTTTACTCACAATGTCGCATGTTACCATCATCGGTGCTGGCGGCCGGGAGATCAGCCGTAGGTTGAGTATTTCACTTAACGGATTCGAGGCTGACCACTTTTCGATTTCACAGTACCTACTGGCTTGTTTATCGACAACCAGTTTTCTCCCGCCGCTGATAGTAAAACCATTGCCATTGAAAATCCAGCTACCGGCAAAATCATCGCACATGTCGCAGCAGCCGAGTCTGCAGATGTCAACCGTGCAGTAGCCTCTTCAAAGGCCGCATTTCAGGAAACATGGCGGTCCACAGCTCCGTCTAAGCGACGAGCAATGCTCAACAAGTTGGCTGATCTCATTGAACTGCATAGTGAAGAATTTGCCTCAATCGAGGCTGTCGATGCAGGGATGCTCTACAAGATGTCCAAGTCGATGAGTGTGCCTCAGGCCGCGGAAACCTGTCGATATTACGCTGGTTGGACAGATAAGCTCGATGGTCAGTCTATTGAAGTCAGCCAAGGTTTGGCATACACACGACGCGAGCCCATTGGAGTTTGTGCGGCAATCGTGCCATGGAACTCCCCGCTGTAAGTTATCCAGACATCACCATCAAACGACGCTAACTCGATTCCTTATCAGAATGATCACCTTATGGAAGCTGGCTCCAGCTATCGCAGCCGGAAACACCCTCGTTATCAAGACCCCAGAGCTCGCTCCCTTGTACGGCCAAAAGCTAGCGCAACTCATCATAGAAGCCGGCTTCCCTCCGGGTGTCATCAACATTATTTGTGGCGTGGGAAACATCGCCGGCCAGGCTTTAGCAGATCATCCCGATGTGAGAAAGCTCTCTTTTACAGGCAGCGAGGGCGTGGGACGAGCCATTCTCGCCAGCGCAGCCAAAACCAACCTCAAGAGAATCAGCCTTGAGCTCGGTGGAAAAGGTCCCACGATCATCTTTGGGGACGCTGATTGGGAAAACGCCCTCATGTGGGCGAGTCTGGGCATCACAGTCCATAATGGACAAATTTGTGCTGCGGGCAGTCGGATCTATGTCCAAGACACAATCTATGATCGCTTCGTGGTCGACTTTTCAAACAGAACCAAGGATGCTGTGGCTGGGGATCCGCTGTTGGAGGAGACGACCAAAGGCCCCGTCATCAGTGCAACTCAGAAGAAGCGGATCACGAGCTACATTGCCAAGGCCAAGGAAGAGAAGACGCAGTTGCTACACGGCGGTGAAGAGACCACGGCCGAGCCAACGGGTCACTTTGTCCCCAACACAGCCTTTGCAGAGGTGTCGCCCAAGGCAACCATTATGCGAGAAGAGATCTTCGGACCTGTGGCGAGCATTGCCAGGTTCAAGTCGGAAGAGGAAGCCATTAGTTTAGCTAACAACACAAACTATGGCCTAGCTGCAGCAATCTTCACCAAGGACGTCAACAGAGCTATCCGCGTCTCGGAACAGATCGAATGCGGCATGGTCACTATCAACTCATGGGGGGATGTCAACGCAAACGCTCCGTTCGGTGGTGTCAAGCAGAGTGGATTTGGAAGAGAGCTTGGCCAAGATGCTTTGAACGATTGGACTCAGGTCAAATGCGTCAAGATTAGTGTAGCAAAGCTCTAAGTAGTCTATTGAATATGTGTTGCTATATCAGATGGCCTTCAGGCCACTTGGATCCAATCATATTTAGAGAGCGGGTGCGGCACCCACCACGGCAAGTCACGGTTTTTGACCAGTCAAGTTCTGAAAGATTAGATCGAACCGCTGTTTCCCCTTGGGATCATAGCCGTCGACATAATGCTCGCCAAAAGGTTGCATCCACGTGTCTTTCAAGACAGTCAGCACAACATCCAAACCCTGATAGAGAGAAACCAAGCTTACCGTAGGTAGTCTGAGGCTTCGTTTGACACAACCGGATAATGCTCGAATTTACCTGACTCTTCAGGTCGTACTTGGGAAAGGCCTTTGCGACGGCCGCATAATCATCCTCATCGACACCGTAAGCCGGGCCCGCAAAGTCCAACCCGATGCCCTTTGACAGCACCTGAACGTCCAATTCTTTATAGAATGCGATGGTACGTTCCGTGTGCAGCGCAATGCCGTCCCAGACAAGTTGGACTCTCGACTCCTTCCAGTGCTTCCCGTCCTTGTGGGACCGGATGAAATCCCGAGCCGCGAATGCCCCGTCGACTTCGAAGCGTCTGTCTTTGCTGATGAGAGATGAGTCACCCGTGGTGTCCCAGCCAAGGTCGTGGAGGAGCACGGCGACGGCGTGGACCTCCAAGTCGACGCTCTGGCTCAGGGTCTCGTTTGCGTTGACCATGAGCACCCCGTAGAGCCAGGATCGCATGAGATGCTTGTACACGGCTTCATTGCTGTGCTGCTTGGCAAACTTCTCGGCCGCCCGGATAAGGGGCGAGTCAACGACAGAAATACCTGCAATCTTGCGAGTAGGATACTTGGAGGGCGATGATCTTGCACCATTCGCAAATACCGAGACGATGAGGGTGAGAGCTATCAAGAGCCTCGGAAGGCTTCGCCGAGTTTCCAAGCCAAACATTTCAAAGAAATTCAACCAGGCAGGTTACTTGTCTCACAGTCAGATGCTTTGCCGCCAATGGTAACAATACATCGCACTTTCTAACAATGTGGAAATGGTGTTGACTTTATAAGTCTTCCCGGCGAAGGCCAAGGATCATCACGAAATGAGCTCATTCTTTCTCAGTCTTACCTGCATCCGAGCCAACCAACCAAAACGTCATACAGACGAGCTAAACAGCCAAACAACGTACGGTCCGGGGAAGCCAAGACATATTCTGTGGAGACGCCATGTAGGCTTACGCATATTCTCACTTACATATACGAGAATCATAAGAAATAATCATGTTGGCTGAAGTCCGAGTTCCCAAAGAGGATGGATGAGCCGTCAATCTGCTCTCGGCTGAGCGGTGTAGAAGCAGTTTGCACTAAGTTATGAAAAGGTCTTGGCGAAATCTCGTTGTCTCGTGGAATCAATGAGCATAAAATGTGAGGGTGGTGGCAGAGTTGTGATACCAATAAGCATAAAAGATATGAGAGCCTAGTCTAGAGTGACAAACGGAACTCTCCAATCATACCATCAACACTTTACTCAAGTCTTGGCTCGCAAGTTTTAATACTCAACAAGTGTTCCCGCCACTGCTAATGCCGTTGGTGTATAGGAACATATCTCAAATATCGCTAAATTCTTCAACCCGTCTTGCTGGATGCACTCTGTAATCTTACCCTTTCTTGGATAACTTCATCTCTACAGCTTCGTCTCCCTGCAGCAACCGTCTGCATACCGGGAACCAACGTCCTTGTCCGAGGGTACATCAATAGCAGGGTTCTGAGTGAAAAAGTCGGAAGGCGTGAGGGAAACCTGAAGAATCTCGACAGGCCTGTAATGAGGGATGCATTAGTATTGGAACAATGCAGTCAGCTGTGTCATCATTACTCACATTACAGGCCAATCCTCCACGCGGGGATTATGAGTGAGGCCAAAGCAACTCCAGAGAACAACATCATCGTTAAGGGTATTATCATTCCGCGCGGCAGCATCTGTGACACCTCCCGCTTCGGTCTTACTTAAGAGGGTATACCTACCACCAGCATAAAGCTCCTCGTCCTTGTACTTGGTAACCCAAAGATGATGCTTCGCAAACAACGCCCGCTTAGCCTGCACACTCCGGGGGTCGGCAAGCAGCTTTTGCGTGGCGGGGGTGATCAGCTTGTAAGCCACCGGTTTCCCAGAAATAGGGTTGATCTTCTCAGTATTCTGAACCTTGAAGACGCGGTTGCTCAAAGGGTCGACGTCGAATCCACCTGATTTAGCAATCGGGGTCTGCCGAACTTCGTACAAGTTGCCATATGGATTCGAGTGCGGGTTCATCGCTGCAGGCAGACTCTCCTCTTGAACCACCGTGTTGCGGCTTCCATCGATGGCCGGGTCAATCCGCACGCAGAAAATATGCTGATGGTTCTGCGCCAGAGCGCCGGGGTTAACCAAGTTGCCCCAGGGAGCCTTCTTGCCGGGATCCGAGTTCACCACCGAGACGATTCCGGTTGCGCGGGCTTCTACCATTATTCCGGCGGCTTGGTCGAGCTTAAAGTTAAATATGTACTCGTAGTTGGCAAGGGTGATGATGAACTGAACCACGAGCTCTCGACGGCGTGTCACAACAGCCCGGCCTGTCCGCCAGTTGGT
Source organism: Fusarium setosum (assembly GCA_013623625.1). Classification (NCBI taxonomy): domain Eukaryota; kingdom Fungi; phylum Ascomycota; class Sordariomycetes; order Hypocreales; family Nectriaceae; genus Fusarium; species Fusarium setosum. The sequence continues at coordinate 15,681 of JABFFE010001439.1, forward strand.
GTGCTTCCAGTTAATGCCGTTGTCTTGTTCGTGAAGGCAGATGACGTTCTTGGTGGTCCTTGGTTTTCCCTCGTGGTCGACCAGTACGCCATCGAAATACTGCCGCACTTGTTAGTATTGGCATTGGCTTTATGAGAGGTTTGCCTTACCTTGATAACACCAAGGCAATCGCAGCCAAGTGTCAGGTTGTTGACGGCGTTGCCCAGACCTCCATCTCCGAAATCGAAAGCCTGCTTCCGATGATACGGTGATCGGGGGTCGGCATATGGAACAGTCTGCTGGCGTTAGCTCAGTTCATCTCCTGGTTTTAGTGCGACCTTCAACATACCATGTCACTAATACTCAGACGATACAACACACTTCGGCCGTCATATCGCAAGTCATGGAGGACAGCTCCCTCCCTCGGGTTAAACGTGACGCGGAACTGCCACTTTTGCCACCGCACAAGATTTCCCTCATCAATTCTGAAACTTGGCCCGTAAGGCTGCACAACCGTGAGGGGCTTGAGATCCTGTCTCGTGCCGTTGGGGAGAAGCTCGGGCACATATTCGGCCGTATCGCAATGATCGACAATGCCTCCATGATTCGTCCGGCCGGTGAGAGGATCTTCTCCTCCGCCTGTGGCAGGCATGTCTATGCGGACGATTTCCTTCGTGTGATAGTTCATGACAGGGATGATGGGCAATGGGTAAGCGTAGAAATTGGAGTCCGGGTTGCCGCTTCTTTGGTCCTGGGCAAAGAGAAGGGCTTGGAAAAGACGCTCATCGCCATCGCTTGCGTCAGGAGCGCCATAGGGCCAGGGCTCAACGATCACTTCAAACCCTTCCGGGATGTTTAGCTCTGCAATCTTTTCTTGGACAGCAGGCGAATCCTGGACACATTTTACCAGGTTGCCAAATTCGTGCCTATACTACAGTGTCAGCGCATTCACATTCTGAGAGGGGTGAGAAGGCTTACGTAGACAGACTGGGCTGGCTCTTGGGGTCAATAATCTTCTTATCAGTGATTTGGGATGTCTTCAAGTCGACAATGGTCTCATGATACTGCGGCACCCGCGAGTTTCCAATGACATCGTACCAAGCTTGGGCCAATCTCGGCGGACGTGGCGCCGTTGCCGTGAGCTTGCCAGAATGCTCGAGCTCCAAGTATGCCTCGACATCGGACTTTGGAGGTTCGAGCAGAAAGATTACTCGAAAATTCAGGAGCGTGTTTGGATGAGACCGCCGAACGATATCTCGCGCCCTGGTCGTCTCCTCAAGGCTCAATTGAGAGAGCGGGTGCGGGGCGTTGGACATTGTGCGGACCAGGACGGTGGGTTGGGGAATTGGATGAGTGTTGACGAAGGTCAGCGTTCTTTGATGAACTGAAAAACTGGCGGGTCGTGGTGAAATATGAAGGAAAATACCATGCAACTCAACTTGTTACTGCCGAAGCAAGACAATGTTTGAGCCCCAGTCGAGATACGATGCTGGGCCAAAGCCGAAGCAGCTTCGGAATTCGTTCCTCCAGTTCCGCCACCCCAGTCCACTCCAGCAACACAGCACCCGATAAGAACACCGATTCCGAAAGTCCGAAAGTCCGCCATCCCTGTTTGATAGTCTAGTGCTAGTCATCGGCCTGATTCGGTGGTATCGTGACTGGTTACCGTGTCCGGCCCATCTTGGTTGTGCGTTGCTTTGGCCCAAAGGGGCTAAACTCGGGAGCGGGCCGTGCGACAATGTCTTGTTGGTGCGCCATCTTGGGGTAGAACACGGCACAGTTTTGCTCCAGCTGACATTTCGCCTCGTACGAGAGGGGAGTCTGAGTGGTTTTGCCGTCTGGCCGTGTATAAAGGGCTTATCGATACTAAAAACTAGCTCCTAAACAAAAGTCCGAGTAAAGACGGGTGGTGGTGCATAACATACCCTGACTACCGAGGTAGCTTGAGAAACGGAGGTATGTAAGTCCGAGTTTGTCTCCCCTTCCTTCCACTGTATTGCACATTCACGTGTCTTGTACAGAGTGCTTCACAACCATCCCCAGTGTCTTATAGATCCATGTCGTGAAACCCCAGCACCCAGATGCCAATAGCCCTGAGAGCTAGGCATTATGTCTAGTCATATCTATTTCTCACGGAACTTTTGATGCGTATGTGACTGACTTAATAGAGGACACGCTTCGGCCAGAGCATCGATTATATCTCTCATATCAAAAAAGTTCACAAGTTGACGCCAATCCTTAAACTCATGGTACCAAGAAAACATATGCCAAGCTAACACTGTCACGTTGTCTCTGGATCACGCTCACGCCCAGAGCTCCATGCTGCCGTGCCACCATCCACGAATCCAATTGCCACCACGTCCCGGTCCCATGTCTGGCTTACACCCCATTCCTTTCCCTCGCCAACCAATCTCGTACGCCAGACACCGCGCATAATCGTGATGCAAACAAAAACGCCGCCGCCAAATGCATCGTCGTCAATCCGACGCATACCACTTTGGGGTGAACGCCTCGCCCACGAACTCGCCCCCTCCAGGACACGTCACACCCTCCGCCCGGCGCCAGCACTGTCTCACAGCACCAGGCCCCTTCAGCAAGCTCCGGGGAACACTTTTCGGGAATTGATCCGCCAGGGTGCTCCATTTCCAGTCGAACGGCGATCGGCAGCTCCCAAATTGTTGGTAAGTGGTCGCCTCGATAACCCAGCCTCTCTGACTTCCGTCTCCCCGGGTGATGGATATTGCATAATCCGTCATGCAGACAGGGCATGAACCCAGAGAGTTGTCACATTCTCTAAGCGTCCCCGTGAGGTTCTGTAGCTCCGGGACGCCATACTCGAACCCGGTCGGCTGGCCAATCTGCACGTGACCACAGATGGGCAAGAACTCTTCGTCAAGGAGCCGCCACAACGCCTGATCTTCTCCCTGCGGATGCCAAATCTTGACAATCCTCTGCAGCATCAGCTCGTCATCAATGATCCGGGCCCGAGTAGTCCACACACTTCTTCCTCCCTCCAGATGCCAGACGGGGCGGTTATTAAACTCCAGCACACTCAGAGGAAGACCATGTGAAAATCCATATAGATGCCGGTTCATCACAAGACGGGCGTGAGCATACGGCATCCATAATTCGACGCAGCCCCCAGGATAGTAGAAGAAATGTGACAAACAGTTCGGGATCCCGGAGTACCAGTAGGGAGTATCATCCCATGGATGGAGTTTCCTGCAGTTGTGACAGAAGTAAAGGTGGCCGGTGTCCTTTTCAAGCAGCTGCAGGAAGACCTCTCGCTCTTCTCTGCCAAGCTTGATCACAGAGCGCTCCCGTGAGAGAAGCTGGTGATATAGGTGGCAGGTCAAGCTGAATGAGAGTAAAGAGGCATCCGAAAGGTGTTGGGCGATCAATATGATGACTTCGGGGGGTATGACCTTCAAGTCTCCTCTATGATCCCTTGTGTCTATAAAACGCCTTGTGCCTTTCGAGTTCTTTGTGTAAAAGGCAACGCTCGGAATGAGTTCGAGAAGATATCGGAAATATTGAAATAGAGCCATGGTGAGAGATGGTTGAGATTGTATGGGAGCGGTTCAAGGTGTGTAGTGCTTCTTTCCCGGGAGCCATGTGAACTTATATGTGTTTTCTGAGCTACTGGCCAGATCCTCTCATTGATGCTCAAGCAAGAGCTGCAGGACCACGGGATCGGTGTGTTGATGCTGGGCTTTAGACTTTCATCATGCTTGACTGCAAGATCGAACTGTAAGCAGGTATTGATTACGGATGCTCTTCATAACCATGAAAACTCCACTCTCTGACCGGAGGATAGTCGCTGTTGCTTCTTGACTGTGTTGAAAAACTAGGAAAAGAGGCTTTTGGTGTGTTATGACCTTCCTTTTATCTCATTAGGATACTCCAAATAGCGTTCGTCTTCCATCACCTCATAAGGCGCATTTTGTAGTCCCCTTCTTGAGGTAGATTTAATCTACCTCTGCCCCGGTGTGGTCGTTAAAGGGTCACATAGTAGAGGGGCGACGGAGCAGCTTCGAGAACTTATTTGGAAATATTCTAGTCCGAACAAAACTTTGATGTCGGATGAAGCCATTGTTTGGGTGGAGGGACCTTGAAGGTTTCAGCATGCCGTGTCGTAGGGAGTCAGGGTTGCCACGCGCATGAGCAGAAGCAACTACCTCGGCCAGGGACGACGCCATCTCTAGAGGCAGCAACAGCAGCAGCAAAGCGATTAGCACAGCCTAGTATTATACTAAAAGCCATTGCTAAGAGTCTAGCTTAATAATTATTTAGCTCGTTAACTTAAAAACAAAATTGAAGTGGATTTAATTCATCGTACCTTGATGTTACGTGTCAAGTTATTGATGCAGGTGGGTAATTTTAGGCGAAGCAAGCCGAGTATATGCGGAAGATACTCATGAGTTCGGTAAAGATTTGCTGAAGGAAAGGGTATAAAAAGGGTCTGCTGTGATGTAGTGAAGTGGTGAGTCGAGAGGTACTGGATAAGCTATTACGAGGAGTTTCGTTCATGGGCTGTCAACTTGCGTCAACGAGCCTCATTCTAGTCCTTCACAAGAGACCAGCGTACCGAGGTAGCATAGGTTGACAAGTCTTGTGTTTTAACGATGTTCTGGGAGATAAGTAGCAATAAAAGAATAAGGAGCTTTATTCGTTGGCAATGTGGAGGGTATGTAGCATCACAAAGGGGTCGGCACTCAGTCGGATCCCGTCAGTCAGGGCAAGTTGGGACACCCAGCCAGGCAGCATCAATCTGCGGGCATGTTTTCCAATATGTCTCTGATTCACTCAAAGACTCCCCCTCAATCCAACAACGGATCAGGAAGGGTTTGATGATATGATGTGCCATCGCTGCTACAGACTTGCAACTCTATTTCCATCGACCGCCGGCATGAGATGACATGGATTATGGATTTCGGTTTATCAATATATTTTATGGACGGAAGTGATCTTTCGAGAAAGATGGATAGCTCTATCGGACCGGACGGGCGACATAATGCATCACTGTCTGGTTAGAGGTATAGCGATAAGGGGGACGTCAGAAGCCTGACAAGCAGGTGAGTATAATTCGGTCTTGGTATATTAGGGACTGTTATTCCTGTCAGGGACTCTTCTCTTATTCGGAGAGCTGTTTAAAGATTTGAAGTTTGTGGATGTAACTTACCGTCCAGATCACCAAGCTCGATCGTCTTGCTAACGAGCAACAACAACCGCAACGACAATTAGGAAACAAGCACTTCAGCAGTGATAGTCAAGTAATCAAAGCTTCCAGGAAACAACAAGTCCAAGGAAGAGGGAACTCGAAAAACCTAGGGTAATCCGAGGAACTGCCTCAAACGGCCCCCTTGAGACTCATCCTCGGTCGTAAAATCCTATCCGAGGATACAGCACGGCATTTCCTAACTCGGACTGGCAGTGTAGTGAATGACTCAGGGGGGTCTGGGGATCTGTGTCCACCCTGGTCGGCTCTTCCACACTTCTGATAACTAGGACTTCATGATTCTTTGATTATCAAATTACGTATTGATACTCGTCAACAGGATCCTCATTTTAGACTCCGAGCGATTTAGAACGACGGTCTAGACGTAAAACTGGCCCTTCTCCATAAATCCGCCACCGATATTCGTTGAACCAACTTGCATCGGAGGGTGTGTAGACTGCTTCAGCTCAACGTGATAGAGGCAAATGCACTATTGGGTTTTGAGCTCTCGCGCCGGCATCGCCAAGTGTACAGAGAGGCGAGAACAAGGCGAGACCTGCATCCTTGCTGTAACAGATGGTGTGGAGGCGTTTGGTCAAGGTGGCCATTGGGCTTGCTGCGTGTCGACGCGAGGCTCCCTGCACTTTGAGTCCGGGGAGGGCGGTCTTGGGACAGATCATCCGCATCTCGACACTTGCCGACCAGATCCAGACTGCCCCAGACTCCCCGGACTTGTCCTTGTTTCTGCCCCGGCTTTAGTTGCCGACCAACCTCAGCCAAGACGTCGCATGGGGTAGGTATCTAATGATGCAGTAGGGTCTGCATGGCTGAGACCGGCTGGGAGCTGAAAATCGTCCTTGGGAAAGTTTGTACCGCAGTAAATCGGAGCTTCGCCGAGGGAGGGGATCACCAGAGCGGCGTTGGCTGGAAAACAAGAGCATCAAACAAAGGATGAACCGAAACTGGACCGAATAACCGTAGTAGGAATGCCCCATGTTTCCATGGTTGGGAAACAGCCGAGCATAACCAAGGTCCGACATGCCAATCTATGAAACAGGGCAGGTAATTAGCCACCAGGCGCAACTTAAGACTCGAAGTCTGTCACTAGGAAGATAGCCAGGGAAGCACAGGACACCAGCCCGCCTCAGAGGCTCAGCCTAGTGAGCGGGTAGCCACCCTCCAGTTCGAGAGGCCGACGCCAAGAAAGACGGCCATATGCGAGCTGAAAATCGTGCTTGTATTGGGGGTTAGCGACTAGCCTCCGGTCGGTCTAGTGTTGGGGGTGGCTTTGGCTAGGGAGTGTGTGAGTGAGGAGGAGAAAGAGGGGAAAGTGGAAACGTCAGAGAGAGGAGAAGACGCCTGACATGGTGTGGAAGGGGGAAGAGTCTTGACCGCCATCACAACTGCCCCAGAGTCGAGAACGTCCGCCAACAAAGGCCCAGGAGCCACGTAGCGAGGATAGCCAAGCTAACTTTGGGGAAAATTGCCCGTAGCGGTCTATCCCCCACAATCTAGATTGCCCTGGGATAACGAAATCAGATCCTGGCAATTATTGTTTAATGCTCCGTCAAGTCTCAGGCGACAGTCGAGGGCCGGCCCGGATGCTTCGGGCCACATGGCAGAAAGCCAAGTCTTGAAGAGCCCCAAGATGCTGGGTAAATCTCCAATTACAGTAATACAGGGTTTCTCGCAATCGTTCGATTGATACCCACAAACAAGACGTCGCTTCGGCAGCAAAAGCAAAGAGGACGAACGACAGGAACCCACACCTACTCGTGTTCGTCATCTGCAGATGGCACATGCTAGAAACGTGGACATGGACTTTGTGTTGGGAAGCGCACGCGTGGAATGATGCACCCAGACGCAAAACTTGGTGGGATGGGTAGCTTATCTCAACGTGAGAACTGCAACGACGCCGTGAGACTAAGGACGAGTGATCTACAGGCGCATCGCGGGCCACGCCTGAGCCACGTTGTCACCAGCATGAAATGCATCAACGCGCATTGGGGTGGACAAGCAGGTGGCGGCGCCATCCCTCTGTCCGGGCAACTAACGACGCAGCTGCATGCAAAGAGAAGGAAGAAAGAAGGATGGAAGCCCGCAAGCGCGAAATCATGGAGGGCAGGGATGGCAGAGAGACGAGGGCGCCGAGTCAAAGGCCGAAGAGATATCTGCCAAGACGGCATGCGGACAGACGTTGACACACGCAGACTCTGTTGCTAAACGTCAGAACCATGTGGTATTATCTATCCCATGGCCAGGCGGAATCGGAATTTGAGCAACATGGGTTGCTGAAGGTCACAGTATGATGTGAAGAGGAAGATTTTCAAGATGGAGGGGCATAATGAAACGTGGTTAAGCGGGCATCTTCAGGGCATCTTGAGACCTCATAGGCTGGGGAGTGAGGGTGTCGTCGTGAGCGGGGAAACAAGGCAGTAGCGCGGGCTGATGGTGCCATGCTGATATCCATACTCTTTATCATCTTGGATAAGAGAGTCAGAAGCAGGGCAATGGTCGACCAGTAAAGAGTCAGGCAACCAAGGTTATGCAACAGTTATCCAAAGCGACAAGGTAATGCCAAGCTATACGCGCCATCAAGCCTGGAACGCGCGCGAGAAGCGGGATTGCATGTGCGCGCCTCCAACGCCTCGTACCCACAGCGGTCAAAGCAGCGGTTACACCTGCATGCAGAGGGGGGAGGGAGAGAAAATGAGGGACCGGGGATTCGATGCCGGTCCTGGGGTAAAAGTGCGGAGTAGTGGAGAGAGGAGACACCTACCTACCGAAGGGGTGAGATTGATGAGATGCGGTGCCAGATGAAGAGATTTGCTTGGGTCCGGTACTTGACTCATCATCAGGCCATGTACCCACAAACCCGCATGATATGGAGGCGTGACCCGTGTTGAAATGGCAAATCACCCCTTCCATGTTTCCCCATCTCGACATTGGGCGGCACAGGCGTGAGAACAGGCCAGCCTGAAGCGCGTGCGTCACGAAGGAACCCCTATGAAGAGTTTTCGGGTCTGGGGGAGACACCCCAAATAGGAAGACACACTGTAATCTCTCATAGTGAAGCATGAAAGCTTTGGTCTATTGATGCCAGTCAAGGTCCTCCGCTTCCCACTCTTTGCCTAGAATCAGTCAAGAATCAGCGGGCGGTGGGGAGAGCCAGTGGAGTCGAATAACCTTATCTTCCACCTTAATAGGCACCTTAATGCGACGGCAAATGAGGAGAAAATGTGATGTGATGACCAGAAATTATGCTCTCAAACACCCTCCCCACTTTGCGCTCAACAAAAGGCGGACTTGAAGTGTGGTACGACAGAGGAAAATGTACCTTGTTGAGTACTGGCTAGACAGTGGGGGCAGTGGTACCCTCCATCTTCCCTCCCTTCCCTTCCCTGCCTACCTAGCTCCCTCACCCTTCTTTCCGGTTTCGTCAGTTCCTCCTCCCCCTTATCCTTTTGCCTTCTTTTGGAGAAAAGCGAATCCTATACGTAAAGCATCTTCCCCCGCTTGGAGGAGGCGTAAGCAAACGCTGAGGAGAACCCAGGAATACTTGGAGTATGTACTCTTCTTTACCGAGGAAGACGCCCCGGACGTGCGGAGCTCTATGCAGGTTGCTCACAGGTGAAAGCCATCGTGATGTCGAAAGTGTGCCCAGAATAGGGACAAAAACAGCATCTCAGCCAAGAGAACATAACCACCGTGCTTTTCGGCAGTCTGAATCCAGGGCTTCCCCAGAATCTCTGCTTTCCCCGGAATCTCAGAAAATCTCTCTTTAATCGCCCCAGTGTCCCCATCTC
>JABFFE010001441.1:0-20752 GCA_013623625.1 Fusarium setosum
TCTCTGCAGGTCGAGATTGCGACTGTCCACGTTGATCACAACCCACAATGAGGGGCGCTGGGTGTCGTGCTTGTGCTTGTGCTGATCTTGAACTCGGGCCTGCTTAGGCTCCGGCATGGATTCCAGTCTGGGAAGGACAGGCAGCCTCTTTCGTAAGGAACCGCCCGTTGTGGAAACCGAGCTGCTCTAGGGTATTAACCTGTGTGTGATGCGTTCACGATGCCATTGGAGGCCAGTGTGAAATGACATGCGGACTCATCGGCGTCACAAAGTGGTCACATTGTAATTGTGCCGTGTCTTCCATACTGTTGCTAAAAGATGACACACCTCGCCGGATTTCACTTCTCCCGCTGGAAAAGGATCATCTTACCTGTTGGTGGGTGCAGAGTCTTACACCGAGACATCCACCAACGCCATCCGAGACCATCAGCACCATCAGCCGAGACCTTGAGCTGAGCTGTCGAAATGATTTGTGATAGGCATTGTCTGCACCAGAAACCCGGAGGATGGGGAGGGCGCCGCTGAGACAGGGCTCACTGGCGTGCCTTTGACATCAACTCACCCTGCGTTGATGTTTCTTTAGCACCGTTGGCTCCGGCATCTTCGCTGTCTTACCCAAGATCCTACGTAATAGCATGCACCGCACAAGTGGGCATCGCCGAAGCCCAATACATATGGCCATAAATCAGATGGCATTTTTTCGCTGTATCTCACTACGCTACTCTACACCATCAAACTCCAAGAACCCGTGCAACCAGAACCCAATCTGAACGCCTGTCCTTTGAAATCCAAAACTCCCTCATGCAGCCGACTTTCCCTTGGGTAGCAATGTCCAGTGTCCGCCGCACGAACACTTCCGCTGTTGGCTCAAGACAAAACTAAACCCAGGCCGGCTGCCAAATACATCCTCCATCACGGCAGCGCACCGTATACATCGCCGCCACTGTCGATGCGGCGAGGGCCTGATCTCCATACGCTTGAATACATCCACATAGAACATGCCCCGTGCCTTCTTCGCTGCGAGACTGTGCTCATCGTCCTGAACCTCAAGGAGGTCGTAGTTTGCGAAGAACAGCCGCGCTGGGTCTGTGGTTTTCCGAAATGCAGGTAGATCGGTGGCGAAGAACTTCTTCATGATCTGAAGAAACGCCGGCGGCGGCGACGCGGAGATAAGCATTGAAAGCTCACACTGAACACGGGCCGTCTTGACCGCCATGTCGACCTGCTTTCCCTGCACGTTGTGCTGGGCCTTGACTAGGTTCGGCAGGAAGACTTGGTAGGCTTGTCGGATCTCCTTGCTTAGCTCGGTCAGGAGCGCTTCGAACTCCGCCACCTTGATGAGCCCCGACGAGGTAACCTGCTGCATCTTCTGATATGCTTGCTGTAGCTGAGGCGCAGCCCTGCCACCCGAAGACCCATCTGTCACGGCCGACTGCCTCCGATAGAAGTCGATCGCCCGTCCACTTAGTGCCTCTAAATGCCCTAATCTACGGCACACTGCTGACAGGAAACCTCGAGTAGATGAGCTCAGCAGAAAGTGCAGTGAGACATTGTTCTTCTCATACAGATAGGGTGCGATTTCATTAAACCGTTCTCGGGTCAAAAGCTCCTGGAACTTATTGTCGTTCATCAGCTCAAAGAGACAGTCGATTAACCAGGCGAGGAGGTCCGATGCCCATTTCGCGCAGCCAGCCAGCGTCTCCACGACTTCTAAATATGGTGTAAGCATCAACCGACGTCAGGATTATATGCGTAATCAAGATAACTTACCAGGCTCATCCAGAGGGCTTAACTTCTCCCTGACCGTAACAGGTGTGTTGCTAGCGATCGTCACGAGAACAACAACGTTCCGTATGTTCAGAGATAACATTGAAAACTTGCCCTGGAAGGAGCGGGGGTTGAATTCGCCGCGAAATCCCAATGCGTTCATGATGCTTAAGCAGTACTGCAGCGAGCCGTTCCTTACGAGGGCATCGTGATGGGTGTCCTCCGAGTAGTCAACCTGGATCTTTAGGATCCTGATGAGTTCCGTGATCCAGTCTTGGACGAATCCTAATCAGGATGAGCAGGGGTTACCGCGAAATATATAGGAAGCAACTTACTCTTCTTTGTTGTGTATGGGCGTACGATGGCGAGCATGTCATCATAGTTATTCTGGTAAAACATGCATGGGGCTGCCGTCACAGTCAAGGCGGCAATGCTTCCAGAGTAATTCGCTGTGACTCGTTAACAACGTATCAGTGTCTTGGTTCAGCACTAGGACATACGATCTTGCATAGAGTTCCCGATATCCCCCAGAGGGTAATGCAATTTGTTCCACCTTACTTTCCCATCATCGCTCATCTGGATCATGGAACAATAAGTGGGGGAAAAGGCAACTTGGTGGCCTGAAAAAGGATGTCAGCCATAACCACCGCATTGTTGAAACAGAAGCTTACATGGCCCTTCGTCGGCGAAAGTCCACCCCGCTTGCCGGAGATTCATCACCTTGGACAGCTCTTGGTTTGCATAGAGCTCCTCAAACGTGAATCTGTCACGGTGCTCAACCGTCCCGTCTGCGAATGCCAAGACCAGGACCTTGCCAAAGTGGATGACATGGAACGAGATGACAACCTTGTTGATAATGACGGGTGTGGTTTTGCGAAGCTGGGTGATAACGGGCAGTTCCGAAGAAACGCTGTTTCGTCTGCTTCCAAGTTGTTCAAAGGCGGGCTGGAGACTCTGTCGTTGTTCGATAGCTTCCCAACGGTCAAGGACGCTCTGGGCCATCTGGTAAGGGCCTTCATTGGGGGTACGGGACCTGACAGTGACAACCATTGCTGGAGTGGTATTCTTGCCGGTGTTGTCTATCACAGACGGTAGAACTTCCAAGTGGGAGAGCTCGGCCATGAACGCATCATGGCTCGAATCACTCGGTCCACCTTGGAGCCAGTTGGTGGTTGCTAGGTGTTTTTCAACTAGTGATGGGTTCAAGTTCCCAGATGGTCGTCCAGAGGCTTTGTCTGGCTGAGATGCTTGACCCCATTGGGTCTCGATCTTGACCAGCCTCAGCTGCTTCGAGCTTGTGGCCAGGGCGAGGAGTAAATGCTCTATTCGCGGTCAGCAACGTACACTAAGCTGATAGTAGACACCCACTCTTTTCGGAGGCAAATGCTGCATGCGTTATTAGCTCATCAGAGGAGCTGACACTCTCGAGCTCTATGGTTGTCTCGTCGATCCTGCTGCTATTTTGTGCCCACATCATTCTGAGGATACCATTTGTAGTGATAGTGAAGAATGCGCTTTTCCCTGCGTGAGGATGAGATGGGCCTCCGGCATGAACGAATGAGCTTTCGTAAGTATAACCGTTGCCATGTTTCGTCGCCGGACCATACATGACATTGTACGACTTTGCGTTGAATGTTAGAAGAGAACGTCGGGGACGTTGGGGCAGTACATACCTGTTGATTAGACGGAGTAATGGTGAGCCAGTAGGAGCCGACGACGGCGTGCACGTCGTCAATCGGATCTGTGTCCCATTTCCTTTGAAGGAAAGGGTGATTGAGCGTAATAGAGAAACTAACAATAGTAACACGCCCAACTGCGTCAACAATGGCCAAGTCAGGGCTGCTCGTGCCGGCCCATGTCAGGTGTACTATGGGGATTGCTGGTGTGCCCTTGGCAAGATGGCATGTGGTTGCATCGCTGAGGTCCCAGGCACCATTACTCGGATGGCGACGCAAGTAGCGAAGCTCAACATTTTGGCCATCGGGCGTAATGTAAGCGATTGTGCCTGTTCTTGACCAAGCCACAGCCCTGTTGAACTGTTAGTTATGACCATCCGGATCATGATCTGGAAATGGTGTCGTACTGGCAACACCCTCGGCTTCTTAGGTCATCCATCCTCTGCTGGAGCTGTTTGCTCTGTCCTCTTACGGGAAGCGAGAGGCCAACGCCATCGCCGAACAGATCGTCCACATCGTTGAGGACGACTGGCATGGGATTGTCCAGCATGAGAGGCATCTTTTCCGAGGTCATTGGGAGAGTGGCGGGGTATCAAAAAAACCAAAAAAAGTAAATGGGAAACTAAAGAATTACATGAGAATAAAAAAAAGTTAGCACTGACCATCACTCTGTTATGATTGAGTGATGTTCAGTGACGCCCAAGATGAAGCTCAACAAAGTTAAAGTACAGGTGAGGAAAGGCCGAGGCTGAATGCTGAGTGAGGCACGAGGTGTCGCGTGGTAAGCTCTTTCATTGGCTCATGCTGCCTGTTTCAGTGGATGCCGCGCCGGTAAAACGACGGCTCAGAGGAGAGCTCACGACGCGTTAACTGTATTTGCAGCGCGTCTCACTTGAACGAATATTGTCGGGGCCTATGCATCCATTCAGAACTGAGTTCTGAATCTTCCTGCTACCATTAAGCAACCGTGTTAGCATCGGGTTTATGATGTTAGAGATGTGGAAAGACACGGTGTTCTTTGTTGTGAAGGCAAGCTGCCTTTGACGGAGCAGTCATTCGGATACATTATCGTCGCGACTTTATATGCTTTCTGTATGATATATTGATGTTGCGCATGCACCGGTGCTTTCAGCCTAGAATGTTCGTGTTTGCCTCCATACTGGGGACATATGATCACGGTGATGAGTGTTAACGGCGGCCTTGGTAGAGTCTATTGTCACTACCAACTAGAATACCTGAATGACCTGGAATTCCTATTGCCTATTCCGCCTAACAAAAAGCACGAGTTTCCTCATACAGAGTCTTTGCCATCTCGGCAATTGGCTCTCGCTCGCTACAATCTTTGACGCGCCAGGCACACCTTGCCATGGCGATGTGGTTCCCGGGCATCGGCGTCGTTGGCGGAGCCCCCGATGGCTATCGCGCCACGCCCGGATGACTTGGGCACAAGAATGGGGCGACTCCTTTATCACGGACCTTGAGATGTGAGTGTTCATATGCACGGCAGCCGGTAGGTGGCGCCCAGAAGCGAGACCTGATGAGTGCATCGTCTGTGCTCCCCATGCTGGGCCCCACACTTAACCAAGCAGTTTCAGGTCCATATAGCACTTCTTATCGGTGATGCTAACATCTCCATGCCTTCTACACCGTACTCTGTTTCTAAAAACCCATCTGGTGGATTACGTGTGCCTTGAAATTGGAACGTAAGATCTCTGGATACGAAGCCGGGCGAACCGGGTCAAAGCCGACCTCGGGTTGATCGGGACCAAGATGCCAGGATGGCTCGAACTTGATTCTCCGGGGTTGATAGTGTCCAGTATCATCTCGTCACCGCTGTTGATGAACCCCGACGTGGTTCTGGAGCAGTCGGTCAAGCTGTGATCCACCGGGCAGCTGAGATGGAGTCATCAATTGAAACGACCACAACGTACCCCGAGTTTGTGGAGCGTATCTTGTACTTCAGAACATTCTCGAAGGCTGTAACCTTTCGGAAGAGAGGAAAAGACGACGGGTGGTCTGCACAGGTCAGTCAACTCCATTAATGTTTAACTCGCTTATAGAATGCTTGTCGGCTTGAGGAGATGAGGTCAAGTGCGTCCGGACTCTCATGACGAGAACATCACGTGGGCAACCTCTTGATCACTGACAGGAATAGAGCAAGACCTGAACTCAATGGAATTACGGAGAACACTCATCCTGTGGCTATCCCTCGTATAAAGTCTTGCACTGAGGACCATCCCCATGACTTGATCCGGCCTTCTGCAAGCTGGTCAAATCACTTCAGGCTGAAAACTCGGTGAAAGCAAGGTGCCAATGAACACTTGAGACTGCTTATAACTGAGTTGTGCTTCATCAAGACGCTCTGTACCTGTCACACCACGGTCCATCGGGTTGAAATGGCAAGGACTGTGAACGACATACGTCGTGTAACCATAACAACAATGCGAGCTGCGAGTGTGAATGATCGCCTGTGCAGGAGGGTCGGAAATACCACCGTATCATTTCTAATAAGCTTGCGGATCTCATAGCATGCTCATAATTGCTTTTCCCCCAACGCTTATGGTGATCCAACGACCAGGGGATTGAGAATAGACGACATTACCTTCAGCCCTGAAGTGCACCTGGTTACATGGCCAAGTTTTGGGGCGACAATGCGGCGCAGTCACACAAGGATTCTAGTGCCAATAAGCTGAGTATCAATGCCGAGAGTTGCTCGGCGGCGTCTTCCGTGAGATCTTCATAAGACCCAACATTGAAGTGACAGATGTCAAGGCAGGAAGAGTTTAGCTCGACTATCCGGGAGAGATGCCCGAAGAGGAGACTGCCGCTGGCCGGATCAGGAACTGGTGGCTCCAGGGTCCTGGAGTTGACGAAGCATTTGATCCATGGAGATGCTCATCACAGGGGTCGCTTAAACATGGCGAGAGGCGCCCTCCCCTGCCTAGCCGGACATCGGCCCTGGGTCCCTGTGGGCTGTCCAGCGTTGCATGGAAATCTGGCAGTTGATCTCACATGTCTCGTACGTAGTATCGTTAGGTCTAGAGGCATCCATAGACAGGGTGAGTGATCAGCCAGACCCTCCAGATGTGCTGACGTTGATGGTTGGACATGAGGTGCATGCACAATGCCGAAGACGTTTATACGAGCGAGGACGGCTGCCAAAGTGCAGGGTTGACTGATTGGGTGGGACAACCTTGTGATTTGTGATCAACTAGTTGAAGCCCCTGAGTTGGTGAGGAGATGGCAGTTTCTCGAGACACAGCAGGTTGATAGCTGAAGCCAGCCTTGCTTCGTTAGACGAAAGCTTGATAAACCTGGCGAGCATCAAGGTTGGTGGAATCGAGAGAGCGTGAGGCTCCACAGACGTTTGCTCTCTTGGGGCGCCTGAGGTCTGAGCCTCATGAGAATTGGAGCCTTACTACTCCACGCTGCGCGCTGCAGCTTCCACCACTCGCGCGGGACCGGGGTAGAAGCGCATGGGCCACCAAACATAGGGGCTAAGATAGCGGTTCTAGCCTTGAGTATGACCCCCCCCCAGACTCGCCGTCTAGGTCGAGGAGCCGGCCCGTTGTAATAACCTAGCGAAACAGCCCGGTCGCGGTGATGAAGAGATCGGCCACGGCATGCCCATTGTTCAGCCAAACCTCATGCACCTCACCCAACTGAGCGTGCAGCGACAAATGCTGAGCCCGGGATCTTGGGTTCCCGGGCTGCAGTGCTAGACTCGAGGCTAAAACGAATTGGCTTGATGGTGGGTTGCAAGGACGGACGGTGAAGTCGCGAACTGGGGGCTCTTCTGCCAGGGACCAGGGGCCCAGGTTGAGCAGCGACGGGCACCGACAGAACTTGATGCAGCGCTGTGCTTCAATGAGAAAGCGACCATGACCATGCCAATCCATGTCTGTTCGTCTGTTCGGATGGTCTTTGCACGCCGGCTTGTTCGTTTCGTTGACCGTTCACTCGACCGCCGATGGGGTAGTGGTCGGACTGTGTCCGTTGAATCTGGAGTCGTGCCGACACTGACGCCCATACGACACTTGCGCTGCCGCCGGTCGAGTTGAGGTGGTTACCTTAGTAGATCGTAGCTCGCCAGCTTTTTTTTTCTTCTCTTAATTTTTTATTTTTTATTTTTCGTTTCTTATTTTTCCTTCTTCCGTCATTTTGCAGAGGGGGTTCCCAATTTCAATACCAACGTCACGCGAAATCCCTCGAGATCTTCTTCGTCCTCTTCCTCTTCTAAACTTTCGACCGCTGGAAGGATTCGGCTTGAAATTTGACAGTCGCAGGCACCGCCAGCACCGCCGAGCAGTCACTCACTTCACGTCATCGGACTAACCTCAAAGGAGAGGGATTGCCGTATCTGCCGACACGCGACTCAAGTCTGTTCACGACAACCGCCTGCCGTACCTTCCATACCTACCTACCTTGCTATGAATGCTTTCGGGGTGTTGGGGAAGGCGTGAATCGGAGCAGCAACTTTCCTCCCTCACGTCCTGCGAAGCCCTAGCCGAATCGACTTCTCCTCGCCAACCCCCCCCCTCTTTCACTCACTAAAACCGACCATCAAACCCGAGTTTTCGCCCTGTTGTCTCCCCCTCGATTCTCGCTCACCCTGCTGACCAGCAACGACAAGCGAAGGCAAGGGCGAGGCGCCCGCGGGGGCCAGGTTGACAGCGGTGGACCGCGCATCGCCGCTCATTTCCAAATTCCTTGATGATCAGCACTCGCCATCCAATTTCATCACCGCACCCTGTCGAAAAATCTAAACACCCTGCCTCGTTAGTTGCCGCCTGCGCCAATCGACTCTTCACTGGGCTTCGTCATGGGCCAGGACGAGGGGGAGAATGCGACGCCGGTCTTGAGTCCTCAGTGGACCCGAGGTCGATGGCCAACCCAAGTTGCTGCTGCAGACGGTATCGAGGACAGTGACAGCGGTCTCAGAGGCAGCGGCAGTGATGCCGCCGAGGACCACCTCGAACTTGATAATAATAGAACCTTCCTCGACACTGAGACCCTGTGCTCTCGCTCTGGTAGTCTATCCCATCACCTTCACCCAAGACCTCTGCATCACTACGAGCACCAACTAGTTCACGCCGATATCCGTCTACATGCACAGGACGCACATGCGTATGCACCCGCATTCGCAAACATACATTCTCGAGAGCGACCCGAGCCGCAGCCGCAACCGCAATCAGAGGCCCAACACCACCCTCCCACCGAGTTGGACGCTACGGATAACACCATTGGCGAGAGTCGAGATCTTGGAAACCAAAGTTTTCTAATATCCCGTCCGACGAGCATCGCGACAATGGCCATGTCCATGACAACCACAACCACAATGGATCCTCCTACCGAAACCCACAGGCGGCCCATATCAAGTTTTAAGCATCCCTGGCGCGAGGGACAGCAGATCGAGTTGCGTCTCCCTGCCGATACTCTACCTGACGACCGCCAGCAGCCCAACCTGCAAGATTATCACGAATTGCTCAGCGAGCTCGACTCGGAATGCCTCTTTCCGGACCCTATCTTCTCCGCCGTTGACCGTCGTCCGTCCTCATCTCGTAGCCACCTGCTTCAGTGGCGGCGCAATCGAGGCTCCGGCCCCGAATCCTCCCAGCACCTGGGCGTGTCGTCTGATGAGCGGCCCCCGACCCCAGACAGTCGACCATCAACGACTATTACGAGGGAGGAGTTTGAATCCCTGCCACCGACGATCCAGCGAAAAGTAAGTTTGAAGATTTCATTATCCTTAGTTGTGGCATCATGACGACAACTGCACCAGGGGGCAGAAGATGGTCCCGGGCTCAAAATGCCATACACGCAGCCGGACTATTCTCCTTCTCCCCATCACCCTTTTCCTACCTTCTCGCTTTTACACTTTCCTATTCGTCCAGCAAAGCCCGAGAATCACCGAACCCACGGCTTTGGGTATCCTTTTGACAGGGCTCATCGGACAAGTGTCTCTGGCACATTGGCGCTCTGGTATCTGGGTCAGTCAACGCGGCACACGGGCTCACCATGATTTGGCGAGCTCTGTGCATCGACGGATCCTGTTCTGCAGCTGCCGGGGGTTAGCTGCCGCCTGGGCATCAGGGAGCAGCAAACCAGGGACCGTTAGGGACTCCCGGAACCACACCAAAGACCACTACCAAAAGCCACCGCCCACTGGCACCCATGTCTCGGCCATGCCTCCTCTGGCCTGGTTTACGGTGCCTGTTGTGTGGCTCCACGTACTGCGTGGGCTGGGCGCTTGGCCATTGGCCGAGCAAGCTCAATGTTCTCCCATGTCTTCCCCAATACCCCCTAGCACAGAGCTGGGCGACAAAGTGAGCTCTCCTGTGCTCAGCAATCACATCTCCAGCCTAAGGCGTTGTGACGACGCCTTAGGTCTGCAGTTCCTCCTGGACGATCCATGCCACTCGGAGCACCACAAAGCTCGTGCACAACCAACAGCCGGGCTTCATCCGCCCGAGACACTGGAGTTGTGCCCCACGAGCCCTGTTATCAACGACTCTGTGCCCTGGCTCTACCGCTTCGTTCCTGAATTGAGACATGCCCATTCCCTTTCGAGTTCTGCCCCTCTTTCACCTTAAGAACCAGGATCCCCCCTCTATCACCTGCAGTCTTGTTCAGTTCTTTCTTTTTGCTGCAATTGCTGGGTTGGCCATCTCAAACTGTCGTGTCTCGTCGATTTATTTCGTGTCTGGAGTCCTCGCCCTTTACTAAACCTTCGTTTTACGCAGTACTTTTCAACTATTGAGCGATCCCAATTGGCCCATTGCCCCGATTTGGAACGCCGTTCTCGCCTCGGAAGTGCCGGACACGACCAGCTTTTATCTCCTCGGTCTTCGCTTCCCAAGTCCTCCGAGCTCCAAGAGAGACCTGTTACTTCAGATACTGCAACTCTCTACTCGGATCTTCGACCTCGGATCAATTCAACTGATCAGCGATTCTACGCGAGTCTACCCGAAAAGATAAAACGTCGCCACCTTACTGAAGAGGAACTTGGGATTGCCCACGACAAACACATCGCTTCTGTTGAGGCTACAGAAGAGGCATCGAATCAAGGCAACAAGCGTCCTGCAATGGACGCGAAAATGCAGTCTCCACTCTCAAGTCCAGGACTGTCTGACGGCCAGTCATCATATTCAAGCATGCCACTTCGACATGGTGATAGAGAAGGTCGTGGTTCAGACAGCAAGCGGCCAGATTCCTTCTACGATAGCTTCCGCTGGCTTGAAGATGAGGAAGGCCTGGATTTGCGTCTCTATCTTGACGATTATCACATCAACCTCCGCGAGGAAGTGCCGGTTCCAAACAAGAGCCGGAGACCCTCGTTCCGCCGTCACCTGTCGATTAACAAATTACCGTTCGGAAGGCCTTCGGTTTCCTACAGCCGACCTCTCCCCAGAGACAGCATTGCGTCTCCAACCTTCATCCCCCCCTCGGCCTCGCATAATTCCGCTATTGGGTCATCGACTCATAATCGCCGGAAGTCTCGGGCGTTATCCTTGATATCGCCAAACAAACAGATTCCACCGCGTTCACCACCTCCCATTGACCCTGCGGCAACTCATTACCAAGACCCTGAAGCTCGGATGAAGCTTCGAGCCTATCTTGCATCACCTCAAAAGTTTGACGAGGCCATCGAGTTTGGTTTCCCATCCAAGGATGGGTCACAGCCGCAGGCACCCGCGTTTGCCAGGCACGTGGAGTCTAAAAAGGAGACGGCCCCGGACAAGTTCCGGAGCTTCTTGGAAGATGACCGGTCATCGACGTACAGTGACGATGCTTCAGTAGCTGAGCCTGATTCGCCGAGAACACCTCAGCTGTTCGACAAGCCTGCACCTGCCCGGCCAGTACGGACAAGCACTGAGCAACCTACATGCCCAAAGGGGGACAAAGGCACCCAGGAACAGGCATCAAGCCGAGAAATGACACTTCGCATGACCCTCACGCGACCAGATCTTCGGCAAAGCGAGGATCAGATTTATGGCTGGAAACAGCCTGGTTCTAGCCGCGGGATCGCCAGTCGGGACGAATCGATAGCCAGCTCCGTCGTCTATGCTCGCGATGGTAATCCAAAAGAAAGCATCGAGAAACAACTCGCAGCTTTGGATCAGTGGGACGACTGCGCTGAGCATGACAATGGTGTCGTTAAGAGGTTTTGGAATCGGGTCAAACGGTCCTAACTACGATCGACTGCTGGACTTATTCTTGCCCCTGATCGAACACCCAAGCACCCATATACAAAGGACTGCTAAGGCGGTCCTCTAGGCATATCTTATTTGTTGCATGAAATTTCGTGCTCATAGACTCACCAAGCGAATCCTAACGATATGATCTCTTTTCGGCTCTGTTGTCAGATACCCCAAATTGTTTTTTAATACCATCATAGACCTCTCATTCTGCTTTCCCTATCACGACCTCATCAACATATTGGGGCATCACCCACCATTATCCCAACCACATTCACTTATTGAACGGAGTTGAAGGAGTCTCATTACCTGTTACCGTTTGGAGGGTTTCACGTCATTGATAAAAGCTTCTGACTGTGCTGGAATTGAAATTGGTGACTTACAAGGCCGGAGTTGCAGGCTGGCGGCACTCGGAAGCAAGCAAGGCGTTGTATCAAAAGCGAGCTCATACTTAAATAACAATCAAGAAATGATGGATGTGTGGCTGATCCCACACGTCTATAATAACGATGTTCACCGTCTCCTCTGGGAGCATCCTAACACACAGATGTGATCATCGTACATAAGCCACGCCTAATGGTGCTACAGCTGGCGTTAACGGATATGCAGGCTAGAAAGTTTCGTGGCTTGCACCGGCAGGATCTTCAGCGCCAGCGGAGCGGCGTGGCCGAGATCATGTCGTATTGAGAGGGGGGAAGTGCTAGGGCACTCAAATCCGACCACCGTTGCTGAGTTGGGTTTACTTGCTTGATACCCGTCATACTGTACTATCTAGAGTCTTATATCCTACCTAATCTAAGTTCTCCCTAAGATGTACCTATCGTAACCGAGACTTGTTATGACAGTGGGCTTTTACCATCATGCCATATTTAATATTTAGTGATTGGGTTAGTAGTATACTGGGTGGGAGGTAAGTAGCAGTGGTAGAGTTAAGGATCGTTGAACCATGCTTCGTATTCAAAAGTACAAGTAAACTGCCAATTATGCCATCCAAGTGGTCCGTTCTATATCTCCAACTATGTCGAGTATCCATCCATCTGCTCTCTCACACAAAATGATGCTGGGCTTTTCAGTATGATTGTCGCCAATAGGCCACCGCATTCTCAATGAAATCCTGTCCCTTCGTTCCCATAGTAACTCGTACAATCCCTCAAACATCCTCATCGCTCTCCTCGCCGAGTAGCTCGCCCTCATCGTCATCCACCATGGAGTAGTCGCCCCGTCCCCGGGCGAAGCTATCTCGCGTCGTGTACCGCCTAGACCAGTTACCGCCTCTGTTTCGGTTCTGGACACGCTCGTACACGCCCGTGGCAGTTCGCCACAGAGAGGTGACAACGAGGGGCATCGCCGCCACCACAGCTGCCACGGCGGATATGGCAATGACGGGGTACTTGACCCAGGGCTGATCGCTGTCAAAGGTCGAGGTGTTGTCACCTAGCCGGATCTGGCCAAACTTGCCACTCCAGTTGCGCCAGACGTACCAGCCGACGGCTGCTGCCACGCCAATTGGTACCACAACGGCAAAGAAGATGACCCAGCCTGATGTTCGATGCTTGCGCTCGAATTCCTTTTCATATCCTTCGCAAGGGTGTTCTGTGGATGTCTTATCCAGCTCGGTGCCACCCTCGCAGGTTGTCAGGGGCAGTCGACGGTACCCTGTCGGCTCAAACCACGACGTCTCGTTGGGGTGCTGCTCGCACCATTCTTTGCCGGATAGTGCCTCGTAGCCTGGAACCAGAGAGCATTGTCCATGGTTGTCGAGCTCGAAATTGTACGCACTGCGTCTCGTTAGCTCTAGCTCGTTTTCGTGTGCTTTTCTCTGTCTGATACTCACCATTCGTAGTCTCGCCGAGTACATTCGCAGTTTTCGTAGCCCTGCAGTCGTGAAAGGCTCGCCTGGTTGAAGCACTTGCGACCGGCCTTCTTTCGTAAGTAATTGGCCTTGTGTCCAAACAGACAGCCATCCGGCTGTAGTGGATGCTTCGGAGACCACAGGTCGTAGTCTGAGGAGTCAGAATCATCCTCGGAATATTTGCAGGGCTTGTCCGTCAGTCCCGAGAAGTCGATATTGACCGTGAACAGCTTGTTGTCGTCGGTTCGACACCAGACCAAAAAGTTTCGCGACACTCCGGTTTTGACCGATGTCAAGTCCAGAACGGTAACCTCCTTGTCAGAAAACTCATAATCCGCCCATGTCTCGCCCTCGTCCAGCGAGTACGAGATCGACTTGGTCTTGGCGCCGTTTCCGTGGGTGGCTCGCTGTGCTAGGACGATAATGGAACCCTGGTCGCCATATTGCCATGTCCAGGCCCCCTTTTTGACGTTCTTCCAAGTAATTCCGCCATCATCTGACATGAAGGTGTCGGCATCCTTCATCTCCCCTAGAGTCGCCCCGACATTTCCAACACCAAAGATCAAGCCAATGGCGGTGCTCGCCGAAAACGTCCTCAGCTTGTCTTCCCGTTCAGTATAGTGATGCAGATGTAGGGCACAGTTGCTATCGCCCGAGGAACTGCACTTGTACGACTTGCCATCGGCATCCTTTGAAGGCGGTGACAAAAAGGCCCATTCCGCACCATCATTGTGCGAGATCTTGGTTTGAATCTCCTTTTTGCCATCCTTCTGATCAGCGTTCGACACCACGTTGATAAGTGTGACGCCCTCGAGCCCAGCCACCTTCTCAAAGTCCACATAGCCATCCTCATTCGAATTGACATTGGGTGCACTCAAGACATATGTCGTGCCGTTGGAGTTGCTCTTAATAATCGAGCCACGGCGTCGACCATCTCCGAGTTCCGTGGCGACAAACAAATTGATGGCGTGGTTGGAACTGTCGAGGACCGTATACAGGCTCGAATGAGAGTCATGGAAGTTGTATGGGAAGTGAGCCGCTTCGAAATGTTTTCCATCGAGACTGGCAATGGCCTGCAGACCGGCCTGATCCTTGCCCTCCTCGGTAACCTCGTCAGTGGCGAGAATGAACTCATTCATGGTTGCAAAGCTCGCCACAGTGCCATCGTGGAAGATCTTGTCTTTCTCGGCAGTGAAGTCATCGATAGTTAGGATAGTCTTTTCGGACTTCTCGTTCTCTTCCTTGTGGACAAGGCAAACAATCTGTTTGAGAGGACGGAACTTGAAGGCAGAGTTGCCCGTGAACTCACATCTCGTCGCATAGCGCTGCAGCGTGCTCCAGTTGTCGCCACGGTCAGTAGAAAGTGACGCCTCAGGAACGCAATCCTGGCTCCCCGAGACATCGTTGCATCGCTTACCGACCCAGATGAGCCAGTCCTTCTTGTCTGGGTGGAAGTAGAGCATAAAATCCTTCCATACCGTGGGTACCTTGAAGCTGTGGAAGCTCTGGCCTCGGTCAATGGTATAGATGACCTTGTCGGAAGATGTAGAGAAGAACATGACATCCTTGAAGTAGTCATGGGGGAAGATGCGAAGAATATCTTCCTTCTCAAGAATGCGTTTCCATGATTTCCCATGGTCAGACGTGAGCCATAGTTTGTTTTCCACCTCTATCAAGTCGCCTTTCCTCTGTCCAACAGGTCGAGCAATGATAGTTTCATCTGTGCCGAGGCTGAGATCTCCACGAATAAGGTAATATTTCTCCAGGTCATTAGCCTCGGCTTCAAAGTCGTTCTTCTTGTGCGAGATTTCGCCGTTAGCTGGAGCACTAGGAGAGCCGCCGCCTCCTGAGCCGCCGCCCTCGGAACACTTTCGCTCCACAGGGTCGTCCTTCTGGGCGGCGTCCTTCACTCTTCTGCAGTTGTTGCCTGGAATGAGACGCCAGCCAGATGACCCCTTGAACGTCTCGTCCTTTCCGCCCTTGCAAGCACCCTCGGGGATCGGGATGGGCCCGACCTGCTTGCACACTTTGTTGTCGTCGCCATCTCTCTGGAAGTTGTAGTCGCATTCAAAATCGGCATCGGTACATGCGCATTCCTGAATGCTAGGCACGGGATCCTTGAAATTGTTCTTGACAAAGCAGTCCGCTGACTTCTTGCGGCGCCTGTACGTCTGTTTGTGGCCCATGATGCAAGTTGCCTCGCCCTTGTCATCCACTCGAGCGTTCCAATCCTCCATGTCTTTGTCGCCGCATGTTCGCTTGTCGAGGCTCTCAAAGTCGATGGCGATGATGGGAAAGGTCCTGTCCTTCTCACCGATGAGCAGGAATTTCAAGCTTGTCGAGTCTTGGGTGGTCGTGAGTAGGAGAGGCTTGATCTTCAAGTCCTGGGGCAATGGGACCGATTCCCAGTTATCGCCATAATCCAGGGAGTATGAGATTTTGTCCACATCCTGCTCGGCAGAATCTCGAACGGCAACAAGGATGGTTCCGGAGTCACCAAATTCGTACTTGTGAGGGCCCTCAAGTGCCTGCTTCCAGGTTACTCCAGCATTATCAGACACATAGAGATTCGACTTTTCGAATGTGTCCAGCTTTTTGCCCGTATTACCATTGCCCATCACAAGACCAGGGGCCGGGCTCGAGAAAATGCGTCCAATGTTGTCGATCTGGGTCATGGAATGGAGGTGAATTCGCTCATCCGCGGCCTTGACCTGCTCAAACGTTCTACCATCGTCGAACGTAATTTGGGTGACGATGACCTTTTCGGCGCCGTCTTTATCAACATCCTTGGCATTCTCGACCGTATTGACAAGGAAGATGCCTTGGATGCCACTGATCTTCTCGAAATCGACATGACCCTTGACATTGCGATTGGTATGTGCAATGTTCTCGGTAAAGTAGGTGCCGTTGGAGTTGCTGGTGAAAATGACACCCATGGGACTAGAGGGATGAGAGGTCATAACATCGACTTGAATACTGTAGTTGGTGCTCTCAAGCACAGTATAGGCCTCCTGGTTGATCTGGTGGGAATGATCGTGGTCGTCGGCGGAAGGGAACATGGCTCGGTGCCATTGGTTGGCATCATTGGTAACGAATAGAGCCATTTCGTCGCTGTTGATTGACGAAGAGGCGACAAGGATAAAACTCTTGACTGCCGCAAGACTGACGACTCCGGTCAGGTCTCGGTTGCTGTTCATGCTCGGCTCGAATTCCTCGTATTTGCCGTTGTCGATTTTCTTGAAGAATGAATCCGAAACGCACAACTTTTGGCTCGTTTTGAAGATGCTCAGAGGATCTGTGACAATGCACAGAATCCTTGACTTGTCCAGCTCCCCGTCTCCAGTCGTGAATTCTGGTGTAGACTTGGCCCACCAGCAGCCTGAGGTGCTGGGGCGCAAGTTCAGGGTCGTCTTGAAACCGTCCGTGGTATAGGTCGTCTCTTCATCACAAAATATTCCATCGCAGTTCATCCCGTTGAAGATGATGCGCTGCGGATCGCTGGCGTGGAAGACGAGGATGTCGGGTTGAAAGGCGCTCGGCATGGCGATGCTCTCGAACGTCGACCATGTCTTGCCACGATCCTCCGTCTTGTAATGCTTTCTGTCTTTGGTGAGGACAAAGGCGGTCGAAGACTCGAAAGGATGGAGGTATAGGAAGGCTGCACTTCCATCGGGAACACCCGAAACCTTGTCCCATGTGAAGCCTGCATCCTCGGATCTGTAAATGTTTCTCTCCTGGATATCCTGAAAGACGATGACGTCGCTATCCTCAAAATAATTCAAGTTGAGCGGCGGGTGTTCGATCGTTTTGGCACCGATTTTAGGCTTGTCCTCCTTGGCTAGCACAGCTGTCCAGAGCAGTGATAGCCAGAGGACGCGCCATGCGAATGCGGCCCAGGCTGCGGACCTCATCATTGCGGCGGAGCTCGGATTGAGGATATCATGAAGAAATGAGCAGAGACGGCGGGGTAAAATGAAGTGGTATCGATATATCGTGGCGATATCAGGCAGCAGAGGAGTCGGTGGTGCTGCAAAATCGGGTTCGAAGGCGCAATGTTGATGATGGAGTTGACTGTAGGACACCTTGCTCCGAGAAGGGGACGAATAGGCACGTCAGCAATGAGGCGGCAGCTCCAGAAGTGTTTCGCCGAGTGTGGCGCCTAGCTAGGCGCCACACTTGTTAGGCATCTTAGGTGTGGCTGGTGAGGGCGGCAGTGAAGAATGCGAAACCCCAGAGATGCTTGACGGTGATTCGATGATATCCTACAAAGTTACTAGACCAAATGTTGGAGTTTGCAGTTGTGCTCAGGCTTGAACCGGCCAGAGGATCTAGACTTGACATTAATTAGATCGATAAATCCTAGCGGCTTACACGCTGTGGCTATGGGCCAATCGCTACGATCGCGTGGGCAGGTGGTAGACGATTTATTCTAAGCCTAGCAGGTTGCGACCTAGTCAAGGTTGAAAGGCCCGGCTATCCATAGTACCTAGTTGTTAATGACTTCTGATGGATAGTATCAACTAGCGCCGGCTGCAACTTGCCTTGTATTGAGGCTCTAGAAGGTTACACATCAACTATGGAGAGCCTCATGGTCCCAGATTATTCCGATAGGGCTGGATGTGATCAGGGTGTTTGCCTGCTCACTCCAGGTAATAAATCCCGTCAATTTGACTTGTCAAAGTCGTCTACACCAAAAATGGACGTCATGGACCACGGCAAACCACATTCAGGTTAATAAATATCCGCAAGCTGCTCCGAGTTGAGTGAGCAAAGCGCAAAAAGGGAAGCTCTGTGGAAGAAGTCATCTCGCTCAGATAGGAAAAGCGCGTAAGGAGGTGAAACATAGTGGAGCTTCACTGTAACGCGCCCCCTGCTCCGGCGTTAGTCTCCGTCGCCTGACATGGGTGGTGCAGACTGCATCGACCGTCAAGGGCTGAGGACTTCTACACAGCTAACGCGTACTAGCTATGGACGGTTGAGCTTGAGAACGCGTCCGAGCTTTGCTTCTTTCGGAGGATAGCATCAAATGTAATTAATGCTTGCGGGCATGGCCAGCGGATGGGAGATGGAGCATAAGAAACAATTGATGAAGCATTGAATATGATCTAAACTAAAGACGCAGGTCAGCGAGGGCCCGAAGCTAATTCGACCAGAGATCTCAGCTTTCAGCACGAGGGGCATTCGCAATGCCTGCTAATAACAGCCAACCTCTGCTAATAAAGGGAGGGATGCTTCCCTGGAGCTAGGCGTTAGCGCCAATGCGACATCGCCCAGACAAACAAAACCAAACAAATAGAGAAAAACAATTGCGCGTCAGCAAATGAGAACCATGGCAGGATGGAGTGGGATCTTGAGTCGTGGTTTGTGTTTGTCGCGACGTTGAGATCGCAATGAGGATCCTTGAAGCTCTGCAGATGGGTACTTGACGTGGAAGTACTCGGTAGCATTTATGAGGTGTTGCTGGGGGGGACGGTGTTGCAGGAGTCCCCATGGAGCCAACCATAACGTCCCTGAAGCTAAGCACAAGCCGATGG
This sequence comes from Fusarium setosum, assembly GCA_013623625.1. NCBI lineage: Eukaryota > Fungi > Ascomycota > Sordariomycetes > Hypocreales > Nectriaceae > Fusarium > Fusarium setosum. The sequence continues at coordinate 19,028 of JABFFE010001441.1, forward strand.
ATTTGAGTTTGCTTGCTTGATAGGTGTCAAAAACTGTCTTCCGGAAACGTTGGGAACTGTAAACATTGAATCATTGAGACAGCAAGAGTGTCAAGTTCACTGAAGACGGCTGAGGAGCAGAGATGCCCTCGTAACGAATGTTCTGCGACGCTTCCAGCAAGGGAGGCTGGCCCTTTCATTTCCTCGCTCTGCTCCGAATACCTTTGGCTCTCTCGACTGCGCCACTGGCAGACCCCCAGCATGGAAGAAAGGGAGAAGGGAGACGACCCCCTTGCTGGGCCCTTGACCCTTGAGCCCGGGAGACGAAATGCGTACAAGCAGGGCACTTCACGGGCTGCGAAAAGGCCAGGTTAAAAAGGTACCAATGGGAAGGTACCTCCGGACCCCTGACTCGCCCGCTTTCCCACTTCTCCCCAATCCCGCTTCACGACTCCACGTGCTTGTTTTGGATCCGTGTTTTCTTCCCTTCTCTTCCCTCTCCCAAACCCCAAGATCCCAATCTCAGTCTTCCCCATCGTCAACTGTCTCATCTATATCGGTCGCTGCAAGTCGCGGCCTTGATCTCTGTCTCTTTATTCCTCCACGCCAGCTGCTGCACCGCGCCAAACCTCTGCTCTCCCACGAGTCGCATAACCCCCGTCTTCGCCATGGCGGCCACTTACAAGCAGTTCCTGGCTGCGCCCAGCTCGTCGCTGCTGGCCGACACGGCTGCGCTGCACTATGTGACCACCACCACGTCCTTTTCGGGCCCGACCCAGATCATCAAGCATCTCAATGGCCTCCAGAAGCAGGTCTCCAAGAAGAAGGAGGAAATATATAACGTCGTCGATGGCCAGAATGTCGTCGTTTTGGAGGTTGACACTGGCCTTGGCTTCCAGACCGGTGGCGGCCCTTATCTCCCCGGTCTCGATGACAACTTTTTGTCTGCTCGCGATGTCTTTTTCTCCATCGTACGTCGTTCACTTGGGCGCACCCTTTGTGCGCCCAGATATCGCATACTAACAGTTTACTCTGCAGACTCACTTTGTGACCTTCGATGAGAGTGGCAAAATTTCGCAGATCCGACTTCAATGGGACCAGGGCTCGCTTCTGAAGCAGGTCGAGGTCATTGGCAAGTCTGGCCGCAACTGGCCCATCAGGGACAGCAGAGAGCAGATCACCTTCATCCGATCCTGCCTCAAGGCCGCCGGCACCGTGCCTTCTGCTCCTCCCAGCCATAACGAAGCCATCGTTCGAACCCGAGGCAACTCCAACAATGCGCTGCGCGACCCCCATGCATCTCTGCAACTGTTTGGTCCTCGAGAGGAGATTGAAGCTGCTGAGCCCTCCAACGTCGTGTCCCCCTATGGTGGTAACCGACCCAAGCAGCGATCGTTTACAGAGATTTTGGGTGACGAGCCGGATTCGCCCAGCGCTGGCCGCCAGCAAATGTCGCCCGCCAAAGCTGGCCAGGGTAAGAACTTCCAGCCAATGCGCATCTTTGACGGCCAAGAGCACGCCGACGAACCTGAGGAGCCCAAGCCCAAGGGCAACCGATTCATCCGCCCCAACCCCAAGAAGTTTTCTCACTTTGACTTTGCCGACGGTAGTGACCCGCAGGATGCCCCCCAGCCAGGCCAAGCGTTTGACGAAAGACCCAAGTCCAAACACGACAGCCAATGGTCGTTTCAGGATTTCGTGACCCCCCAGAAGTCGAAGCCCTCCAGGGCGATGCGAGCCCAAGAC
>JABFFE010001443.1:0-26075 GCA_013623625.1 Fusarium setosum
CATCTCTCCTCTGGATCAGTACCTGTGCGATTGAGTCATCCCGTCCCTCAAAGGTAAACAAGTGACAAAGTTGCCGGTCGTTGGTTTAGGGAGGCGCAGATGATCTCTCTCTCTCCCCCTGGCCGTGTCACGATGCAGCCAAGAAAGCTTTGGCCGTTGCGCCTGGTCAGGGTGAGAGATATATTCGTCCCGCCCGCCCCAAACGATATAGGGTAACGTCGTCTCACACTTTTTCTAGGCACCGTCTTGTAAGATTTGAACACCACCGTTTGCGTCATTTGTCATTCCCCAACTTTTGGTTTTCTCATTTCTTGTTTCCCGTCTGCTTCCCCTTTTTTTGCGTAACCCACCCCGTGTAAGTCAGTGCCTGGACTGAGCCACACAACCTACCTTTTAGTCGAGACAACTCTCAAGAGAACAATGACTATTGGAGTTTTTTGAGGTTTATGCAGTTTCATAACCCCCAACATCCTTAGCTAGAACCTGAGGAAATCTCAAAATCATTGATCAACCTGAAATTCCCGCATTTCAAAGTCCCACTACAGCATTGCTTATACTTGAAAACAACCAAACAAACCTCCATCAATAACATTTTAGGGTAAGAAAAGAAAGAAGCCACGTACTGCGCCACAATTCCTAATTTTAACCTTACCCCCCCCCCCAATTCTCTCTCCCTTCTCTTCTCTTCGTGTCACCTTTCCCTCACGCGACACTTTTTTTTTTTTTTCTCAGTCATCGATCCATACAACGTTTGATGGTGGACCATAACTCAAAGCCCTGCGGTATCACGTTGCCTTGGTTTTTTTTTCTAGAAGATGATAAGCTCAGACCCCAAGGCTTAATGACAGGCACAAAAATCTCATCTCATCTTACACTGCAAGTTAGCCGCAAAAACATGACACACGGTAACAGGGCGGGCGCAGCGCTGTTAGTCAAACCTTAGTTTCCCTCTCTCTCTCTCTCTGCCTGGTGACTACTACCCGGGTTGTCGCCTCATTTTCGCTTCCAACCTGGTCTGTTCACCGACTGTTGCATGAAACTCAAGTTTCTAGAAAACCAATTGAGGTAATTGCTGCCTGGATAGGGCTCAAAAACACTGGTTAAAGGGGGTCATCGGCGATATTTGCCACGCCTCAGAGGGGAGGGGGGGCTTGTTGTTGTTGACTCCGCGCCTCAAATCTTAAGGCGTCTCGCGTCTTCACCCCTGATCCCTGAACGATCAACGTTTCGCGCATCACCAAACTGTCACGAGTGCCAGCCAGTATCACCGAATCACAGATCGAAGACCTTATCACAAAACTCTTGACAAAGCTAAACAAGCACAAATACAACATGCCTCAACTGCCCGCCAGCCAACCCATGGTACTGTACAAATGCCAACCTCCCTCCCTTGGATACGCCTCGGCGCCAGCGTCAAAAACAAAAGGAAGTAACAAGGACAAAAGCAGGTCCAGATTTCCTAAGCCTCCCTGCCTCCCTAAAAAACCAATCCAGATCCGCCGGGATGCCTCGTTTATTTGCAGATAGAAAATCTCATCCTAACCTCGTCTCTCTTCCTGTCTCTCATCTCATTACCTTTACTGCCCCGCCTGTACCACCTGGATCTCGGTGTCGCGCGTCATGTCCAGCCCCTCGTGAGCTGAGTCCCCCTGGTCCATGGCGTCTGCGCCTCGGGCGTCGCTCTTGGAAACAGACTCCTTTGCCGTCACCTTCGATGTCGTCTTGATCGTCACCTTCGTCTTTGGAGACGCCTTGTTCTTGGATGCCGAGACGAGCGTGAGGCTGGATGCACCTGTTGAGACACGCCTCTTAGGTGTGCGGCCCGAGTATGTCTGAATGACACGCTTCGTCGTCGTCTTCTTGATGAGGGCACTGGTCGATGCTCGTCGCTTCGCAGGCGACTTGGATCCAAGCGCTGCCTTCCTGGCCGTCGTGGTCACAGTCGACATGCCCTTCTTGAGAGCATTCGTTGCGCCCTTGGCGGCTTTGGAGCTGGCGTTGGACAGAGCTCGCTTTACTCCCGTGGCCGGCTGCACCTTGCGTTTCTTCGCTTTGCCTCCGCCCTTGTCCGCGTCGTCTCCAATAAGCTCCTTGAGCTTACGCTTGCCGGCCTTGACTGCTCCCTTGACCGCGTTCTTGAGGTTTGTCTTGGGTGGCTTGACTTCCTTGGGCTTCGGGCCGAGAACACCTCGGCAGTTGGGCTCACCACAGAGACACTTCTGAACGTTCTTAGCGGAGAAGGGGTCAAAGTTGTAGTCATAAGTCAGTTCGTCTCCAGTCATGATCGGTCTGTCACCCGCAAACAGGGCCATTCGTGGCTGTCCGGAAACGATCCATTTAATCATCCTGCAGTTGGGGTTGCAGCTGTGATTCACAAACCGCGCGATGCTCCCCGTAGTTGCGTCGATAATCATGTTCTGGTCGAAACTCATGAGATAGTAGCACTATGCTGAGTCAGCCAAACCGTCCAATCAGAGTTGTCAGGCTCAATGCAACTTACCTCATTGTCCTTGTAGACCTCAGTCATGCGGCGCTCGCACTCGTCCTCGGTGATGATTTCGCCAGCGTACTCCATAATAATCTGGTTGGGTTCGAAGCATCGGTTGCTGCGAACACCGTAGCCACGGTCTGAAGTCTTGATCACCTCCACACCGACACGATACTTGCCGCCCTTGTTCCGGCGCTTTGTCAAGCTGGCAAAGGCGCGGTTGGTGCAGTGCTCCTCGCCAATGTTGCAGTTCTGCTTGTCACATTCGTAGAGCATGATGCGGTTCTGGCAGCTCTCACCACAACCGTCTTCAGGCTTGCAAACACACTTGGACTGATAATCGTGAAAGTGCGGAGACTTTCGCCAGTAGTCTTTGGACTCGCCAATGAAGCGGTCTGGATTCAGTTAGCGCAAAAAATTCAAATCAACTTTGGCCAGGTAAACTTGCTCTTTGTCATCTTCTTCCACTCATCAGGCTTGGGCTGGCCCGGAGGAAGAGGGTTGCAGACTTGGTATGGCAGCTTAAAGTCGCGACCGTTAATTAGCGTGCGCAGGCCATTAAACATGGGCAGAGGCATGGTCTTGTTGGGGCGACCGCTGGGGATGAGCTCGGGGAGCTGAGCCAGATCCTTCTTCTCCGCCACAGTCAATCCCTTGGAAATGTCGATGGACGTCTCCTGGCCGGCATAAAGGCCCTTGTCGAGGTACTTCTTCTCGCGTCGCTTTCTGGTGTTGGTGACGGGTTCCGCCTCGGCCTCCTGCGACTCCTCCGCGTCTGGGTCGGCCTTATCCTTTCTGCGCGAAGGCGGCTCTGGGGCATTGGGGTCGACGTATTTTCCGTTTGACCAGACTGTGTGGCGCACAGGCTTATCATCAATATGAGCAAACTCCTTGGTATCTTGCAGGCGTCGCAGCTCGCGTGACATGGCAACTGGGGCCTTTTCCGCCGCTTTGCGATTGCGCTTGCCGATTTTGGCCGTGTTGTTAGTCAAGGTGGTCGCGACAGGCGCGACTACCCCAGAGAGACGCGACGAAGAGCGTCGTGAAGACAAAAATTTCCCCAGGGGCTTTTGATGTCGTGTGCGTGGGGAGTCGACCGACTGCTGAGCATCTAGCGCGTCGTTGCCACCGCGCACGGCTTCGAGACTCGCACGCTGAATAGGGCTCGAAGTCGGCAGGTTGTCATTGTCCAAGATGGGGCCAGACACTGTCCTTCTTCGCCGTCTTCTGTCTGCAACAATGTCACCCTTGGAGCGCCGCTTGCCGTGGCCGGCCGTGCCGCTCAATTGGACGAGATTGTAAACGGGTTCGCTCTTGCGGCTGCGGCGAGGGCGGTCTTGAGGAGGTGGTGGCGGCGGCTCGGCAGGGCTGACGGTCTCGACCGGCTCGACAGGATTCGCAACGGGGCTGGGCTCAATGGGCGCAGAATCAGCGGGCGCGACCTCGAGAGGCACAGGCTCGACGGCTACGTGGACAACATCGCGTTTGGGAGAGTCGGAGTGAAGACTAGCTTCGTCGGCAACGGTAGTGGGAGGAGTTGAAGTCGTGGACGCGACATTCGAAGAGGAGTCGTCCGTGACGCCAACCTCGAAGCTGCCATCAGCGGGCAACGCGAGGGCCATGGCGGCAAGGGGATGACCTTCGCCTGAAGAGAAGGAACTCGACTCGACGCGAAATATTCAGAAGGCGATGATCATCCAGACAGAGAGAGAGTCCCAAAGAAAAAAAGAGAAGACAACAAGCTGATGCTGCGAAATGGGGGGGAAAGGTTGTTAAAAAAGAAAGGAAGAAAGATTGGGCGAATGTTGTGTTGCGTGAGAGTTTAGAGGGTAAAAGTAAAGTGGTATGGAGTAAAAGAGACGGGAGCGAGACACAAACGCGGCGCGCCAAAAGGTCAGAGTGGGCAAGAAGGGTGGTGTGGGCGGGTGTGGTCCTTCCTTAGGTTCCCCCCCGCGCGCGCCGGTCCAAGCTGGGGGAAGAGCCTAGGTACGTATTCCTTTAGGGACAACAACGTACCCGAAAAAGGAGGAGCACCTTGGCGATCAGATTGGATTGGGCGAGGCGCGGAGTAGAGAGAGAGAGTGCGGAGGTGTTGATAGACGAAAAAAAAAAGATTGTTGAGATATAAAGAAAGTGATCTAGATCCTCGACGAAAACGCGTCTGAAGAGGAAATAAATAGTAGTAGAGTTGAAGAGCGATAACCTGCTGGGGTCGCGTCGTGATGCTCGGGAAAAGTGGGATGTGATGAGAGAGAGAGAAGAGAGCGAAGAGGAAGAGAAAGAGGATGGATGGAGGGGGTAAGAAAAAGATAGTCGAGAGACAAATAGTGGAGAAGGAAGAGAGGTCTCGTGAGTGTAATACACGCAAGAGCAGGTACGAAGTTTACCGTCTCGCGGGTTATTGTGATAGTTGTTTATTGTTGGTTGGTTGGTTGGGAGGATGCGAAGAGGAGGAGGAGACGAGAGAGAGAGAGAGAGAGTTTTTGGCGTGAGCCAAAGCGGGAAGAGTGATGATGACGGGTATCGGGTTTATCCTGCCGCGTCGGGGGGGGCCAGTTCAGTTAATAAGGCAGAGGGAAATTTTGGGGAGGGAAGTAAGTAGGAAGAGGAGGAGGAGTCGAGAAGGATGGAGAAGGGAAAAATGGCTGGGCTGGCTATTTGCACATCAGTGCTAATGAGAAGTGTCAAGCCATGGAACCTAGGCCCCAAAGACAGACCACCCCATCATGATGCACAGCTAACACTACAACTTGTCACTCTGGCCGTCAATCACTATGAGGGATTTGCACCAACTTCGAGTCCAACTATCTAGAGACGCTGAATTTGATATCTTGTCTATAGTCCTCTCACACATCTCTCGAGTTACACCTCCTCCTTTTGGCGATGTTCATTGCCCCCAATTGCTTTGCCACCCAGAGCCTTGACGATAGCTGACTCAGATACCACCGTATCTCGACCTCCAGATGCATCCTCAAGCATCGTCAAAATTTTGAATTGCTGCTGTATTCGTCCTCTCGCGACGAATCATCGACTTTTCCGGTAGTTGACATATCTCAAGACTGCTCCCGTGGAACGCACCCTCCCTCCTGGTTATCAATAAACGCATGTGGCCCCCCTCCTCTCTTGTTGCCACTGTAGCACTCGATTTGACACTCGAAGCCCCTAAAACTCGTCAAAATATATCCAGATCGCTTCGAGAGGAAGCCGTCAAATATTCACTGAAACACCCGCCTAGTGACGTTACAAAGTTCAGGGGGCGAGGTGCGAGTTACGGCCCTCTCTACGGGTTTGGTGTTGTCGGACCTTGCGAAGCCATCAACATTTGATCGCAACACCGGCCGTCTCGCAGCTTTTCCATCCACTGCCAAGTAGGCTGCTAATTTTCCTCAAATCCGAGGCAAAAAATATCCAAGTGTGCAAATTGCTATCTCTGGCACCCTCTCCATCCGATATCTCTCACCCGCCGTACCTCGCGTTTGCAAGGTTCCAAGTGAGCAGTCACTTGCTGTCACAGCGTGGCAGCATCGATTATCCCGATCCTAGCATCAGCCAAAGTGACCACCCTGAGTCAATCCTTCATCTTCGCCCCGGGTAAAAAAAATCCAGGTCAGTGTCATCATCTTCAACTCAACGGCCAAGTCACGGGGTCGTCGGGATCCAGTGTCAACCCAATGGGCCTCACTCGGCGATATCGGCGTAATATCAAGCCAGCACCAGCTGCCATCCAACTCTTTTCGAAGAGCAGGTCCAAGATTGAACAGTACCATGATTTTGCTAATCATAAACGCCCGCACAGATCAGGCAGAGACGTGGCTCTCGGAACCCCATCCCGATCGCATCACATCACATCGCCCCAGCGTGAATCCTCAGGGCACGGCCACCCGCAGAACCACCACGACACGTCGGCAAATGAACAGAATAGTCTCTATTTCAGTCTACTTGGTGATTAAAATGTCTCTAGAGCCGAGATCCGCACGCCATTCCTAGGCGGCGCGCTTGCGAGAACTTAAGGGGTATTGTTTCTGACAGCGAAATCACAACATTGGTATCCTCCACCTCCATCTCAGCCTTGTCATCCATCCGCCACTTAGGCGGCCGTCTCCTTCTTCTCAGCCTCGGTGGCGGGTGCAGCCTCCTTCTTTTCGGTTTCGGCAGCTTCTTCGTCAGACTTCACAGTCAACTTCTCCAGAGCCTCTTCGACAGGCTTCTCACCCGCGTTTTCGGCGGCCTTCTCGGCTGTCTCTTCCTTGGCTGCCTCAACAGGAGCAGGGACTTCAGCTGGAGCAGCCTCGGCCGCAGGAGCAGTCTCAGTGGCGGGAGCAGACTCGGCAGCGGGAGCCTTGGCAGGAGCCTCACCGGTTTCGGCAAGCGGAACAGTCAGGCCCTCCTTGACACTAGAGCCTTGGCCGCCGTACTCCTTGGGGAGCGTAGAAACAATGCCCTTGAGTTCAGTAGCCAGCGTGGTACCCGAGGTCATGGGGTGGAACTTGCGGAGGGTGGCAGGCGCAAGGAAGAGCTTCATAGCACCAAACATCCAGCCCATAATAGCAGGAACGTTGACAAAGTACTTGTGAGCGAGCAGCTCCGGGTACGCCATCGAGAAGACGGAGATGGTCTCCTTACTGGCAGCCTTGACCGCGGGATCCATGCGGAAGAAGCTGACGTTCTGGTAGTCATGGACCTGGATCATCTGGTAGGGGTCCTCGCCACCCTCGGGAATGGGCTCAGTGACCTGGTCCAGCTTGAGCTTCTGGACGCTGAGCTCCATGATGGCAGCTCGCCACTTGATGAACCTGAACCGAGTCAGTGAAGTTCCGAGCGTAAAATTCAAGTAGATACTTACTCCTCGACATTGCCAAAGGTGGCCTTGTTGTCCTTGACGGCACCGTAGATGTTCCAAGTGATGATGGTCTCCTTGCCGTTCTCGCCCTTGTGGGCCGTGACAAAGCCCAGGTCGTTGAACTTCTTCTTGTCAAAAGTCTGCGTAACAAGCGACGTGGGGTCCATCTTCTTTCGCCACTCGAGAGCAGAGGTGAGCTGCTTCTCGGCGGCGGCGGCATCATCATTGTTGGCGCGCAGGAACTTTTGGAGGACGACCTTGGTGGGGACATGGTCGATGTCGGAGAGCTCGACTCCCCACATCTCCCTGTGAGCCGCCTTGCTGAAGATGTCGTCAAGACGGGCATTGAGCTTGGTGAGAGGCGTCTCTGGGGGAGGCGTGGCAGCTTCAGGCTTCTTCTCCTCAGGCTTCTCTTCGGGCGTGGGCTCAGCAGGAGTCTCGGCGGCGGCCTTTGCGGGAGCCTCAGCGGGAGTCTCAGCGGGCGCCTCAGCTGGAGCAGCCGGGGTCTCCGCTGGAGGAGCAGTGGTAGCGGTCTTGTCCTGCTCAGCAGCCATGATCACGGTGATGAACTGGGATGAACAGAGGGGAAAAGTGGACGTGTTGGTTGGTGTGCTTGTGTGATGGTAGGGCTGACAGCAGAGAATCGCCTGGTGCTGGTTGTCGTTGTTGTTGATGAAGAAAAGACTCGGCGAAGGGGGGACCCTTATTGTTTTTATGGCCTTGGTCCTAGCTACTACCCAGGTAGGCGAACGAGTCTTGTCTGACACGGCGGCTCCTGCTTGTTTGGAGCAATGCCCGGGACGAGACGAGACGGGACGGGAAGGGAAGAGACGTCGGGTATAAGAAGAGACAAACACGGGGAAATGCAACCCACCCCTTGAAGATTTTTCTTTGATTCCGGTCCGACGTTGTTTGTTGAAGGAAGACAGGCCCCGAGTCGAGTCGAGTCGAATCGAATCAAGGGAGAGAAGCCTCCTTGGAACGCTCCTCGTCTCTCAGGGTGGGTACCTAGGTAGGTAGGTAGGGGCCTGGCAACCTATGGATGGATGGCATGTCCCGTCGCCAGGGGGCGGGAGCACCTTGTCTGATTGGGCAAGTGGAGACGACGTGCTCGTTACGAGCGAGGCACGATCAAGCACCATTGGCCAGAGTCTAAACTTATTCAACGTGGAGCCACGAGCTTCTAGGGGTTTTGTTCAGCAGGATTCCAGGGCGTTCGAGGGCCAGTTTCAGGGGAACTGCCAGCGCATTGGTGTTCCAAGTGCCGTTATCAATCGGTCTTATGCACGCCCTCCGCCCTGCGTGAGGCGGATCGAGGCATTGTATCAGGCATGAGAACTGACCAATGCAGCCAAAAATAGGGTGTTGAAAAATGCCATTTATATGATGCAGTTTTGAATAGAGCAGATAAAGATTCCAATGAATTGATCAATGCAGACAGAAACAATCAAGTCGCTTGGGCTTGACAACTGTCAGTTGCATGCACATCAGATATCACAAGCATTCACATCACTAGGAAGGCAGCTTCCCAAAAACTTTTTTTTAATTTTTCTGATAGCTAGTAACGCGATTCACTTCCAAAACGCCGTGAAAAAGAAACGCAGACCATTCCCTATATATAGGGCCCTCATAGCGCAGCCTTCCATCCGTTCATCCTCGCCCTCCCCAAATCAAGTCCTCGAATTAGTGCGCCGCAAGATCTTCTTCCTCCCGCATTCATGGTCGTCTAGCCTTGGCCCCGAGTAGTGAGTCGACAAAAAGCTGAGTCCCGAATATGACTGGTGAAAGTAGTTTCCCGCGAGCGCCGAAGTCTCTCGGTTATTAGGGGGGTCGGATGTATCAAAAAGAAACGAAGGCGCTGAAGTTGTACCTGGCTTGATGAACCCAGGGACATGTCGAAATGCAGAAACAACGAACCGAAATGAAAATCAGACGAAACGAAATGGAAATCAGAGGGCCGTGTCGAAATGCGAAACCGAAAAGGTGAAGAAACCATTGAACCGAGAAAGAAGCCAGTCGATAGATAGAGAACCGAAATGAACCGAAGAAACCCAAACCAGAGAAAGCACTAACTTTTCGTTTTGATATGGGCCGTGAGGCCGGCGTTCATAGACGCATCAAGTTCGCGAACTCTGACGTTCGCTGAGAGGAGAAGAACTCCTCGGGGTGCAACCGAGTTGCAGCAACCTAGTGGTGAGGAAGAGCTCGAGAGAGGATACGCTCAAGAGCAGTGAACTCCAGGTGAGCACACTCGCCGAGGGACATTTCATCAAACTGAGGACCCTGGGTGTAGCCAACTTCATGGTAGAAGTAGCCCCAGTAGGGATCCGTGTCTCTGAGAGTCTCCTGGATAAGAGTACGCTGATTGATGGGACGGACAAGAACGTCGCGGGTAGTCTGCTCGCGGATGATGCGAATGAACCACTGCGAATTTCGTTAGCATCTCGTGTTAGGGCATCGGAAGTTGGTCACGGAAACTTACCTCGAGAACATCGTCAGGAATGCCGGGCTTGGGCGCGATCGTGTACTGGTGGACCCACGAAGCAGGTGTCGGAGGCTGGCCGTGGATGCGCTGTTCCATCTCGGACATTTCAACTAGGTAGGCAATGTTATCCTTCATGACAGTAGTGAAGCCCTTGCATTCCATGGCAGTTCTGACGATCCGTCTGAAGAGTCCGAGGTTCAGGTTCACGGGGTCATCACCCTGGTCGATCGACTTGGCAAGCAGACGAAGGAGCTTGACAGTGGCCTTGTACATGGCCTCTCGCTCTGAGATGGTGATGTGGTGAATCGCAAACCAGGGGAACTTGCGGAGAGTGCTGATAAGGCACTCATAGGGGCGTTGGGGGCATTCCTTAGAGAAGGGAGACTGTGAGGTGTTAGTAAGTGGATAAGATGGATGGCCTGGTGAGCATACTCGGTGGGGGACCTCGACATGCTTAACCAGCATGATCATCTCCTCGCAGGAGATGAAGCTCTTGAAGTTATTCCAGGGCTCACGAGTGTTCTTGGGGAGGACCTGGGGGTTAGCTCCATCCCAGAAGACACCACGAGCAAGAGGGTAAAGTTCCTTCATGAGCGCAGCCTGGCTAGAAAGCTCGACGTCGATGGGTCGATCGCCAAGACGGCTGACACGTCCAGCCTGAGCGAACTGGTGATGACGCTCAGCACAGCGGGCAGCGTCCTCCATGGTGGCGAACTCAACGAAGGCGTCCATGGTCTTGGAAGTGGCCCGATCCATGATGATATGAACGGGCTCGTCGGCATCGTTCAGCATCCTGCTATTGCGGCCAACAAAAGCCACGATCTCGGAACGCTTGGTACAGAACGGAATCTGCAAAACTGAGTACAAGGCCGCGGTCAACAGGGGAAGGGGATAAACTTACGTTCTTGAGACGAACGACTCCAAACAAGGCAGGCTTGACCGTAAAAGGAGCATTGATAAAGGGGAAATACTCATCGCTCATGGCAACCGTCACAGTAGGGAATCCCGAAAAGGTGCAAGTCAGTTCAATCAGCTTGGCAGACTTGTTGGCGGTGAACTGCATGGGAGAAAGGAGCATCGCCTGCTGGACATCCGGAGGAGGCAGGTTAGGAAATGGGATCAGGGCTGTGGACTCGGAAGCAATAGGGCTCCCAAACGGGTCCTGAAGTACAGTCTGAGGTGTAACCTGGGGAGCAACCTGAAGGGCCGTCTGAGGAGCAACCTGGGCAACAGCCTGGGGAGTAGCCGGGTGAATGGCTTGGGAAGCAACCTGGCGAACAACCTGAGGGGTAGCCGGGTGGATGGCCTGGGGAGCCACCTGGCGAACGACCTGAGGGGTAGCCTGGTGAACGGCCTGCTGAGGAGAAGCCTGAGACTGGACTGGGATCATCTCCAAGTTCAGATTGAAGCGAGGGGGGGGGAGGCGCTCCACTGGCTGACCGGAAGTCCGAGGCGCATAGTTACGCGGCTCGGTCAGGCGTTCAGTACTCTGGTTGGAGAGCGACCCATTCATATGATGTCCATCCAACTGCTGAGGAGTTGGTCCGGGACTGATCATGCCAAAGCCAGCAGGGTATGACTGGCTCTGGGGAAGGCCGACGGTGTTCTGGGGAACGCCAACGGCGTAGACCTGGTTCTGGGGAGTACCACCAGTGTAGAGTTGATTCTGGGGAGCGCCTCCGGTGTAGGCCTGATGGTGAGGAGTTCCAAAAGAGTAGGACTGGCTCTGAGGGATGCTGGCAGCGTTCTGGCGAGCATCAACAGTGTATGACTGGCTCTGGGGGAGGCCAGTGACAGGCCCAGAGCGAGCGTGCTGATGCTGGTTGGAACCGCCGTTCTGAGCCATGTTGAGGAGGTTGCCGAGTCCGTGGGGAGGCGAAAGGAGGCCTGTCTGCCGCTGGGCAGCCTAAAGATAGCATAAGAGTCAGTGACGGGGGTCTTCATAAAACATCATAAGATTAAGACAAGGCTTACCTGAGCCTGACGAAGAGACGCTCCGTGGGGAAGGCGATTGGCAATGTTGGAACCTCCAAGGTTGCGGCGGTTGGCATTTCTCTGAGGGCCCCGGTTTCTGTTCGAGTTGCGGGAGCCGCCATTGGCCCTGTTGTTGGTAGATTCCTGGGCAACTCCGTTGACCATGCGGTTGGAAGGAGCAGTTCCGTTCACCATGTGGTTGGCAGCACCATGGGCATGACCATTTGGCATGTTGGTAGCTTCACGAGTAGAGCCGTTTAGGACGGTGTTGGTAGCTCCACGAGACGAATCATTCATGAGGTCCATAGCGTAGATGTGTTCCATGTTGTTGGTCATACTGTTGACCATGCCATTCGTCATGCCGTTGACCATGCCGTTCATCATACCGTTCATCATGCCGTTGGTTATGCCGTCGGGCATAAAGCTTTCAGCACCAGTAGCTCGGCCTCCCACCTAAGGGACCGGAGCACCGGCGTGGCCAGCGTGGCCAGCGCGGGTAATATCACGAACGGGGCTGTTTGGGGGAGCCACAATGTTGTTGTACTCAGAATCGAGGTCTCGAGAAGAAGCAGAAGTTGTGCTTGAGGACACGGTATGGCTCACGTTGGCCAGTCCACTCGCCTAGACAGAGTTTAACGCGTTGAATCTCGATCATCCAGATTCAGGGGCACTTACCTGGAGAGCGTTCGAGAGGGCCTGGCGAGCCGAAATAACCCAAGAGTTGGGGTCCGAGGTCGTCTGCGAGTCCGAGACGGAGCGGAAACCGTTGCCGGCACCTTGAACCGGCGCACTCTGTCCCTGGAACGAAGGCACTGGTCCAAAAGGTGGATTGGATGAAAGGGGACCTGGGTGCCCAGTCGGGAAGTTGCTACGCGCCATATTAGGCAGTGCGGCGTTCGACTGACCCGCAAAGGGATCGGGGATATGCGACATGATGAGATCGCAGAACTCTAAATCAACGTATTGTCAGCGATTCAACGTCATGTCGCGGCGAATAATAGGGTTGAATAGGGGGTAAACGCCCCGGGTCGCGCGCGAGAACCCAAAGTCCCGCGGGCCAGGCGGGGGGCGACCGCAGAGCAAAAAGATAGTACTAGGGGATGCCCGCCTAAACGTTTCTGGTACGGGGACGCAAGACAAGGGGTGAACCGCGAACGTGTTTCTATACCTGACTTTCGCGGGCGGTTTGTTTGCCCGCAAAGGTCAAGTCGAAACACGAACGTAGTGTTCAGTAAATAAGGTACTCACGTATTTGTTCTGAGTGTTGGTGGTTTCGTATGCAAACGGGCGGCGGTTCAAATGATTGTTTGAACGCGGAGAATTGACGTGGTTGAAAACGAAGAGATGATCGCAGTTAGGCAGAGAGATGAGGGGGGGAAGAGAATCACGATAAGCGTTTGAGAGTTTGGGCCAAACGCGCGACCGACGTCGAGAAAGTGACGATGATCACGCGGCTGTTCAAACCGATTTGAACCTGAAGGATCGCGGAGGTTGGAAACGCAGAAGTGATCGCAGGTGGAAAGGTGGTGAGGTTGAGAGGAAGAAGAGAGGGAAGGGAAGAGGGGAGAGGGGAGAGGGGAGAGAGGAGAGAGGAGAGGGGGCAGGTTTAGGATCACGAGGAGGTGGGCGACTTTGAGAAGCGAAAGGCGTGCACGTGACTGCTCTGAATTGAACAATTAGAACCAAGGTATGCAGGAATGGTTCCAGGCAGCAGGGCGGGTGGGAAAAATTGAGGTCTGAGTGCCGCCTTCTGGCACTGGTGGGCGGTGTTGATGGAAGGAGAGAGTCGGGGAGAGGGGAGGAAGGAGTATAAATACCTTTCTGATGCGAGCCCGACAGTGAATCACTGTCGAAAAGAAGATCTTGGCCTTGAAAAGGCAAAAGATGATGTGTTGAAGAGGAATTGAGTGGTTGAAGGGGGAGAAGTCGGGTGTTTATATACTTTTCTGACGGGAGGTCGACAGTGATTCACAGTCGGATCCCCCGAGTCCTTGGTCAATGGGAGGGGATTTATTAAATACTCTTCTTGATCAATTCCAGTATTAAATACCGGTCAGACTCTTCTGGTTTGCTGAAGGGCTGCGTTGAGTTTAGTTCAAGATGTCATGATAGAAGACACACGGTGTTGATGAGGGGCAAGTCAAGACTCTTTGGGCACTAGGATTACTCGAGATCCCACCAAATCCATCTCAACAGCTCATAAAAAGGACGATAAGGGGCAATTCGTCTCATCAGTGGGAAGGGGAAAGGGGAATGCATTTCCAAGGGTGTGTAATTCAGTTCAGTATTGTCGGCGAAGCTTCATGCCTAATATGTTATCTCAGACCCTCCCTACTCATCGTAGCGTTAGGTTCGCCCCGTCTAAACCTTTGCGGGCTAATGCCATATGGTCGATACCTTTTCCTGATCACAAGAACATCGCGACAACCGACGCCCCCAAGCAAACTCCAAACCTCAATACCAGCTGAGGCTCTTTAGTCAAACTGAAGAAAGTGTTAGTGCAAGTCCCCTTGAAAAAAACTCTTCGGATATGCCATCTTACAGGTGTAAGGAAAGACTCGGCCACGAATCGTGCTCGGGCGTTCAACTATGACAAGTTAGACCGGAACTCCTCCATAGCTTCCGTCTAGCACTCACGAATAGCTTCATCTCCGAAATTTCCTTGTCGACCTCCTCCATAAACTGAATAATAAAGTCGACAAGCTTGTGCTTGAGCATTTCCTCAGTGTGGAAGTTTGTTATCAAGAAGGAAATGTCATAACCCTACACAACGTCAGTCAGGGGTAACGGCATAATTACAGCCAAACAACCCACCTTGATAGGTTTCCTTCGCAGAATAAAGAACGACTCGGCACGTTGCGTCAGGAATCTCGTAAACTTGTGGACCAGAATATGCTCAATCTCATCGGCCTGCTTGATCTTGATGCTGATACGGACAGAGTTGATGCTGGGCTCGATCAAGACGCGCTCGTTCTCGTTACGTGCAATGGTCAGGGGCTGCAGCAGGACCTCGGGAGACGTCTGGGCCTCAATCTCGGGGACATTGTGTCGCTCGGCGGTTTGGGAGGCAAAGTTGGACAGAGTAAGGGCGGCGGTCAAGCTGCTGCGTACACATTGCAGGTAAGGTCGGAGGGATTGAGACTAGGAGCGGGGAGAGCTGTCAGCTTGGGGAATCGGCACAGAAATAACCAAAAGACGTACCATGATTGCGGCTGCTTCTTATAGCGTCCCGAACGAAGCTGTAGGACGCGGATCGAGATATCAACGGCGAGGTCGGATCTCGGCGGGGTTGGTCGACGCTGAAGTTGGTGGTTGGAGCTTCGACGACGTGAGGCGCAGTTGTCGCTTCTGAGGCTTGCCTGACGTCTCTTCGTGTGGGGCCATGACGAGGCGTCCCCTTCCCGCATTGGGCCAGCGGGGGAACACCACCAAAACTGGAGAGTTCGATAGCTGCATCACGTGGCTAGAGCTTGAGCCGCATGTGGCGCGTCGAGCTCTATCAAGCCACACAACCTTGCTGTTGCCCCGCGGCAGGTACACCGCTTTCCCCACCAACAATTCGCCTTCGTCCAGGTACCAATCGGTGACGCACCTCTTTTTGACCTCTGCATCTTCTGCTGCAGGCTTCTGCAAAACACGAACCTCATTACTACTGCAGGGAAACGCGAACTTGGCCTCTGTTATTTGCCAACAACTCTTTCCTCGACCACCCCTTTTGTCCTGGCTATAAAAGTCAGGCGAGGTCAGCTGTAGAAGCTCCTCTAACCAACACCATCTCTTCCTCCCTTCCCAGCATCTAGAGAGCTCCGATCAGCCGCAACCATGGCATCCATACCAGGTCAGTTGTCTGCTTCGTGCCTTAAATTCACCACTCCCGTACGCCGCTACCGAGCTCGTTGCTAACATACGCTAGTCATCGTAAAACATCAGGGCAAGAAGCTCAATATCGAGGTCGACCCCAGCTCCACCGGCGAGGACTTCAAGCTCCAGCTGTTCAGCTTGACTAATGTTGAACCCGATCGGCAAAAGGTCTTGCTCAAGGCCACCAAGCTCAAGAACGACACCGAAATGGGCTCGCTCGGCCTGAAGCCTGGCCAGGTTATCATGATGATGGGCACTCCCGGTGGTGGCGACATAGTCCGACCCAAGGAGGCGATCAAGTTTGTAGAGGACATGACCGAGGCCGAGCAGGCCCAACAAGTTGGTGCCACTCCTGCCGGCCTCACCAACCTCGGAAACACTTGTTATCTCAACTCGACTCTCCAGACTCTGCGTCTGATCCCCGAGCTCCAGGATGCCCTGATCAAGTACAGCCCCGAACCTGCGCCCGCGAGCTTGCTCATGGGTAGCACTTCTATGGACCTTGCATCTCAGTTGTCGGGCCTCTATAAGAAGATGGGTGAGACACAAGAGTCTTTCGCACCCATGAACTTTCTCAATGCCCTGCGGGTGGTGTTCCCGCAGTTTGCTGAAAAGTCGAAATCAGGCCCTGGCTTCGCTCAGCAAGATGCAGAGGAGGCGTGGTCGCAGATTGTGCAGCAGCTAAGCCAGAAACTCCGCGTCAAGGAGGATGAAAGCACATCCGAAGTCTCTTTTGTGCAAAAGTACATGTCGGGCGAATTCTCTTCGGTTATGGAGTGTGATGAGGAAGAGGCCCGCAACGGGGGCGAGCAGGCCATCACTAACAAGGATAGCTTTGCTAAGCTCAACTGCCACATCGACAGCTCAACAAACCACCTCCGAGACGGCATCCTTGCCGCTCTGAGCGAGAAGATTGAGAAGAAGTCGGATGTTCTGGGTCGCGACGCCATCTACACCAAGAAGTCAAAGATCTCCCGGGCTCCCAAGTATCTCACGGTGCACTTTGTGCGATTCTTTTGGAAGCGAGAGACACAAAAGAAAGCCAAGATCATGCGAAAGGTGACCTTTCCCCAGGAGCTAGATATTGTCGAGTTCTGCTCGGATGAACTCAAAAAGGCTCTGGTCCCTGTCCGTGACAAGGTTCGGGAGATTCGCAAAGATGAGGAGGATATTGAGCGCGCCCGTAAGCGACGCAAGAAGAACCACGATCAGGATGTTGGTGATATTCCTGGCGGCGCTGGTCTCCCCACTGAGAAGGAGAAGAAGGAGGCCGAAAAGAAGGAGGCTGGGCAGACGGCCGACGGCGACACTGTCATGGGCGAGACGTACAAGACTGACGCTGAGATCGACGCTGAGAAGGATGCCGCTCTGCTGGAGGCCAAGAAGGAGCTCAACGCTCTCATCAACCCGGATCTTCGCAAGGATGACGGCGCCAACCAGTCCGGTTTGTATGAGCTTCGAGGCGTTGTGACCCATCAGGGCGCCAGCGCGGACAGCGGTCACTACACTTCGTACGTCAAGAAGTCTGCACCCGTTGACCCCAAGACTGGCAAGAAGGGTGAGGAGGACGGCAAGTGGTGGTGGTTCAACGACGACAAGGTCTCAGAGGTTACAGAGGACAAGATTGACACGCTCGCCGGTGGTGGCGAGTCTCACTCTGCTCTCATTTTGCTGTACAGAGCCATCCCGCTGCCAACCGCTGAGGGTACCATGGAGTAAGTGCTGCAGGGCTACAAGCATAAATAGATGTGCCAGGTGGGCGCGAACCAGGATTGGAACTGGGCGGTTAGCATGGAATGGACGGACAAGGAAATAGGCATCATGGCATGGAATGTCAGGCGTAGGGAGACAGCAGGCAATGATGAATTACATGTTTAATGTGTAGAATGATGCTGTTATTCGTCTATCAATGATCAGCCCTCTTTGTTGAGTATGCTCATGAGAAGTATATTCTCGTTGAGCTCTACTTGAAAGACCAAAACCGAAACCCCTTCCTGTGAATTTTTTTGTGTGTCATCCTTCAACGCCAATCCTCGTAGCTAATGCGGTGCTCATGATGTTTGTACAGTTACAAAGATGATGGTACAGTAACAATGCTCTATGGTGATTTGCCAACCCCAAGTTGTCAACTGCCCTCTTTCCTCGCCTTCTCGGCTTCCCGTTCCTTTACGCGTTCCTGGAAGGCATCAATTTTCCGTTGCACAGTCTCTCTCTGGGCAACAAGTGCTTGTCGTTGGGATAGTAGGGCGGCTATTTGGTCATCGGGTGGTGTTGCGCGAAACTCCTTGATGGCCTATCTAAGAGGTCAATGCAAGTCCGTATCAGCACAGGAATAGGAACATATAGTATCCGACCTCTTTCTTTTCTTTTTCCGTCTTCAATTGGGCGCCTGTGATGGTGCCGGCAAAGACACAGGCCGCAACGGCCACAGCCCAGATACCACGCCTGAACTTTTCCTGCCTTGTCCACTGATGCGCCGCCATTGTGTTTTGAGCCTACTCTTCCACTACCGGCTTGCCGTTCGGTGTGTTACCAATATCCCTTCCAGATCTGACTTGCAAGCTCACGGCGTTCCTCGTGGGATAGAGCCTGGCAATTGGATAGGGAAGAACTCGAGCCGGACGCCGACCGGGTACTAGAGCTCGAGAATGTGGAGCAAACTCTCGGCCGAGGAGTCGAAGTCGAGGACGAAGACTTTGGGGTGAGGGGGACGAGCTCGAGCTCGACCGGAGGAGTCGGCGGCGAGGAATCGGGGTAGGCCCGGGATACGGAGGCAGAGTCGGCGTCGTAGAGGTAAATGCGATCGGCCGCCGAGTGGGACTTTTGCGGTCGAGTCGAATTGGTGAGAGACCTTAGTAAGCGGCTTACAGTCGCGGCGGTGGTGGTGGGGAAGAGGGGCATGGCGGCGGGATTTTTGACAGCGGACCAGGCAGGGGGGTGGTGGTTTATGGTATGGCTGATGTCACCGTGGGAAAAAAGTTGATGGAGCTAGTAGAGAGCGGATTGGGACGAATGCATTTTTAAGAATATGAGATGTTGTTGGATTTTCTCAAGGTTTCAGTATGGAGTTTCGAGGACAAAAAAAAAGAAATCTGGAGGCTTCTCCTCGTGAAACAAGGACCGAGAGGGTTGGGGGGTTCTTGCCGGCGGCGGGGGATACTTGAGGTTGAGTCTATTGTGGGAAAGTAACAACGAGCGGTGGTACTTTCTTCACATTATGATACAGTAAGAGGCACACAAGCATGCATATTCATACTGAAACTCCCAGTGTTGACAATAGGGGCATACTTCTGAGGCAATTCAACTCAACAATAGACAATCAACAGACCTTCTTACTCAATAGCTTCCCTCCACCTCTAGGTGGTTTGGCCGGCGAGCGGGGCCGCGGGGGTTTTCAATCGTTGCAGGAAAGAAGCCCCGGGACGGAGCGAGTGAGCAAGCAAGCAAGCAAGCAAGCGGCCGCCGGGTAAAAGTGCGAACCTCATGTTATTATCCTATAGGCAGGACCACCTGTTTTAGTTGGGGGAGCCAACGGCTCACCTTGCTCCAATCTTGGACGAATCTCTGCATGCGTTGGAAAAAACGTCAAGTGGAAGGAGCCCTGTCTGCCCCCCTCCTGCTCATGCTCGTACCTGACAGCGGGGTTTGTCACCTAAACGTAATCCATCCATCCATCCATCCAGGTTTCCAGCTTCCTCACTCAACACCAGGAACCAAGATTGGGATACTTGGTCTTTTTTTCTCCCTTTTATCTTTTGTTTTTTTTTTTCAACTCTTTTACTAGACTCGCACTCGATCTAGAAATCTACCACGCCCAATAATCAATCCGATATATCCAGCTCGCTCCCCCGACCCTCCCGTCTTCCAAAGTTGGTTACGACAGCTTCTCGGCCTTGACTCGGCCTCCCCCCGCCAGCACAAGCTACACTCACGTCAGATCATCCAACCCTTCCCCCGCCCTGAGAACATCCGCTGATCGGAGGCACAGTTCACTGAAAGGAGTACTGCTCGCAATTTGAGTTTATCCTTCGCGCAGACGTGCGTGTCTTTGCTGCTGGCCAAGCAGCTTTCTTGTCAACAATGTCGACACCTCGAGTCTTCATTGTCCGCCACGGCGAGACGGAGTGGTCTCTCAACGGCCGCCACACAGGCCGGTCCGACATTCCCCTCACGGCCAACGGCGAGAAGCGTGTCAAGGCTACCGGAAAGGCTCTTGTCGGCCATGATCGTCTCATTGCTCCCAGAAAGATTGCCCACATGTCAGTTACGGTTCCTCTTCTTTTCTTTGCTCATTGTCTTGGCCCAGGAGACAGCTCCCAACTGCTGTGATGAGAAGATATAGTGTCAGCGGTACTCAAGGAATTTGATTCCAGTGCTTTGGGAGGGAAGAAGCATCCTTTTCGCCTCGTTCCCGCTCCTCTTCTCTCAATATCACTTGTCTTTTTCATCTATCGAGACTATCCGAGTTGCGCGACTGCTTCGTCAAGGACAACTTGCCTTCACAACAACAACAAAGAACACAATACATCTATCGAGACAACTAGTCTAACTACCCGTCAGTTATGTTTCGCCTCGAAAGCGTGCCCAGCGTACCTTTGAGCTACTCAACCTCGGACTCGATCACCCCCTTCCCTGGAAGCAGCACGGGGAGACTGAGGGCCACGGTCTCCAGTGCGGCGCCGAGGTTGAAGTCACAGAGAACATCCGCGAATGGGACTATGGCGACTACGAGGGCATCACTACCCCCGAGATCCGCAAGATCAGATCTGAACAGGGCTACAGAGGAATCTGGGATATCTGGAGAGACGGATGCCCAGGAGGAGAGTAAGTGTTCCCTTGCAAACTTGTCTACCCTGCACCATGACGCTTCCGCAAGGTCGGTAGGTGACTGACAATAACATCAGGAGTCCCCAAGATGTCACCAGGCGACTGGATCAGTTGATCGAGGAGATTCGTGAAAAGTGGCACAGGCCAGCCATGGCCAACGGCAAAGATAAGGACCAGTGCGGTGACGTCGTCCTCGTCGCTCACGGCCACATCCTCCGTGCCTTTGCCATGAGATGGGCCGGCTACTCCCTTCAAAATGGCCCTGCCTTCTTGCTGGAAGCAGGAGGCGTTGGAACTCTCAGGCAAGTCAAGCCAGTTGCAACTACATATAACCATACATGGCAGCTATTCTAACAGGACGACGCAGTTACGAACATCACAGTATCGAGGAACCAGCTCTCCTCCTTGGTGGCGCCTTTGTTGTTGAGCTTGACGATGATAAGGCCTAACGCGTGTTTTGGAACATTTCTTCAGCCCAAATACAAACTTAGACGGGTTTATTGGATCATAGACTTTGCCATTTAATTGACATATTTTTCAGACCACATTAATCAACCCCCAGCTGAATCAACTCTCCCTAGTCCAGGGATGGCAATGACAATCTCCGGACCGATCAGCCCTCGATATTGATATTGCATCAGCACCAACCAAACATGCATCGTCCAAGCTGACTTAACACAGGCAACCCCAGACTTGATGACATACGTATCATTGTCTCGCCTCGACTGGCATGCTCGACGGAAATGATCAAGCCGTCGCTTCGAGGTAGCGCCGTCCCGACAAGTCCGTCTCATCCCGCTCGCCACACTCCCTTCGAAATGAGGGCGTGTAAGCTTCAATCTCCCAGGGTCGTACTACACGACTCAGTCGAAATCGGAGGAGGGGGGCGGTCGTTCTGGAAGCCCGCCGAAGGGGCTTACCAACAACACACATGACATGACTCTTTTTTTTTTTCTTCCCTTTCGCCAGTCCCAAGACACCGGATCGCGCCGCCCCGGTCAAGCCATGCATGGCTCTCTCCCTTGCCTCGCGAGTCAGCTTCCAATACGTCAGATAGGCTATTCATCTCAGCTCCCTTTTTTATTGTGGTGATCCACCGAGCCGCGGGGAGAAATGTGCCAAGCAGGTTTCGTATTCTCTCTCATCCCTTCATATTCGACGTGGCTTGCGTCCGGATGGAGACCAGGGAGCAACAAGGTTTCTCTACACCCCCAAGGGCGCGGGACGGGACGGTCCAGGAGGAATGGAGGCGAGGGAATGCCGGGGGATGGTTTCTTGGGAAACTATTGCTCTTCTGGTCTCGGGCGTATTTCAAGCGAGGGTTACACATGCCTCCCGGCTGGAAGAGTGGTTTCCCCCCCCCCCAGTGACGTGCGGTTGCTGGTTGATCCGTGTCTCTGGGAGTTAAAGATCTCGGAAGGGCTGCTTTTGGATCGCGGATGGGGTTGGTATGCGGGATTGAACCTAGAGATTCATTCCAATGCCGTGCTTGTTGGCTG
Source organism: Fusarium setosum (assembly GCA_013623625.1). Lineage (NCBI taxonomy): Eukaryota > Fungi > Ascomycota > Sordariomycetes > Hypocreales > Nectriaceae > Fusarium > Fusarium setosum. The sequence continues at coordinate 21,975 of JABFFE010001443.1, forward strand.
GCACCCTGGTTGTCCAAGTTGGCTACCCTGAACAGACACGAGGAACCAGGGCGGCGGCGTTTGGGGATAGCCACCTGGGCATGTATGGAGGGTTATTGACACCATGTTACGCGCCGGCAGTGTTTTGGCAGGGTTGAACGCTGGCAAGTTCACAATACGAGGCATTGGAATTCGGAAATGCTACGGGGTTGACTCGTTGACTCAGACTAAGAATCCCCCAGAAACAGACGTAATTAACGAGTTGCCTCAAAGTACAAAGTATGTTATGTGGTGGCAATTGGGCGTTTTGAGTACCTCTCCCTTGTGTTATTCATTGATGCCGGAATTTAGTTGACCGTTACTTTTGTCTCATTCAACTAACTCCCTTGCCTTATCTCGGATGAGACGCCTCGTCAGCTAACCCCCCCCCCAGTTACAGCTTGGATGCCCTGGCAATAAAGATTCTCTTTGTCATGCCAGACCCCTTCTTGTCTCCATGACCATGTCCATGAGCATGAGCTTCTCCGTCTCCGTGAGGACGCCCGTGGTCGCCGCCGTGACCCTGGCTGTGTCCATGATCATCGCCACCCTCGCCGTGAAAGCCGTTGAACGTGATAGGCTCTGGAAACTCTTCATAACCAAAATCTCCCAGTCCAGCATTCTCAAACATGTTCTTGATCTCCTCCTCTGTAAACCCGTGGTGTGTGATGCCCCGGCCAGCTGCCTGCTCAGCATCCATCTCGTGAGCAACAAAGTCAATGATGAAGAGCACGCCTCCGGTCTTGAGGCGCTCAGCTAGTCTCTTGGACGCGAGGTCGGGTTTGTCAAAGTGATGAAAGCCAAGCCCCACGCCTGCGACGTCAAAGTTGAAGAACTTTTCTTCCGAGAGGCCGGCGGGAGAGGCATCGTCCGGATCAGCTAGGTTGCCTTGATAGGCCTTCCTGGAAGAATTCTACACGGTGTCAGACCGCCCAAGGCTTTGTCTGCGAGAACCCACTATGTGACCAGCCAAGGCTGGCTTCACGGCCTACTCGAGGTGGGTAATACTGACCTGGCCGTCGGCTTGGGCATTATACACCCCGACCATGTCCTCGGACAGGTCGACGCCGATACTTTCGCTCGTGTACTGTGCCAGTGCCTGCAATACGACGTCAGTCTCCATCTTGTCTTGCCGGAACAGTTCCCCTTAGGCAACAGACCCTCGAAAGCATGCCGGTGCCGCAGGCATAGTCCAGCAACCTAGCTCCTTGCTTGACGCCAATGAACGGGACCTTTTGCTTAAGGCCGCGTTCTAGCTGCACAATCGCATCCGCATTGTGTTGGTCGTACTGCCCGGCGATCTTGCTATGATTGCACCACATTAGCAAGGAGCTTCACAGCATGCTGCAGCTTCGGCTACTAGCGTGAGGCATTGGAAGCTGCTGATCCCATGGCTGAATAGCCGGGCACTGGGCGCCGTAGGGCCGCAGCGTAGCAAGCAGCCGAAATCAAAAACATGTATGTACATGATGGCGATCGAACCGATTCATGTACTCTGGGTTGGGTTCATGCAGAGCTCAGAAATGGTACTGTGCTCACCTAAAGTACGCCTTGTTCTCGGATAGGACGTCGGTCATGGTGGCAAGGTCAGACCTGGCGGCAAATGAAACTGCGAGGAAGATGTGCAGGATCAGAAACAAGTACTGCAGCATGAAACAAACAGCTAGTTGTCGAGAGCCAATTGCAGTTTCACAAAGCGTCAAAGTTGATGATACTGCACCGTGTCGGACGAACAGACTTTGGGCCAGGACAGTCGCCGAATTCCATCATGTTATAAACATGAGAACGGAGACTTTTCGGATAGATAGCCTCAACTTCGCATGTTTTTCTTCGCAGACATTTGAAGATATCTCCGCGTTGCCAGCAATAAAAAAGACCCCGCACGCAGCTTGATCAGGTTGAGGCTCCGAGGGACAGCAGGGTTGTGGCCGAGATCAACGAGCAGCTCCAACGGCTTGTCGTGGACATGCTCGGAGCAAAAGACCATGGTCAAATGCGGATCGCGGATGGATCCATGTCGCGACAATGGCGAGCCTCAAGGCTGATAAACCAAGCTCCTCCAGAAACTCTCGACTGGCCTGGGCTCAGTAGCACAGCAGATATTGATCGCAGGGCATTGTCACAGCCGTGAGAACCAGCCCAACGTGGCCGCCCTCGATACGCAAGACAGGCCGGCCTCAGGTGTGCGCTCGGTGACATGGGCGAGTCAGCTGCGTACACGGACGTTCCTCAGAGTCACCGTACCCGTAGCCGTGATCCTGCGGCTGCACGAGCGCACCGGTCCGCCAGCCGCGAGTTGTGCATTGTATAGTACAGTAGCAGTCGTAGTAGCAGTCGCAGGAGCCGGAGGAGCAGTAGCACCCGGTGGCCACGGTATTCCAACACTCCCTCCCCTCCGTACATGGTGCAGCAATCCCCGGGTCCATGCAGGCGTCCAAGGAGCAAGTGGTACGAGATGCCATCCGCCTGTGAGCCATGATATGCACGACGCCCAAAGCGAAGGGTGGGGTTTACCACTCGCGACGCTGATCGCCGAGCCTGCAAGGGATGATACTACACCTCCCGGGCGCAGCAGCTCTGCGGTATGGTATGGAATGGTACGGCACCGTACATTAATTGAGGGAGGCATTGTTGAGGTATCGATGCATGGAGGGTTCCTGTCTCTGCGGCAAATGCCCAAAGAACGACGTCGTGCATTTCCTCCCAACCCCTGCCAAGCAAAGAGTCACGGCCGGCAACTCGACACAGTCGGAATGGGCTCGATGCGTCGGCGACCTGCCTGAATGAACCACGCTGGGCTGGTAGTACAACAAGGCCTGCTTAGCTTTGTCTGTTGAACAGGGACATGACAGCGGCCGCGACGCAAGCAAGTGAAAAGGGCAATCTTTCTGTGCAAGAAGGGCCACAGCGTTGGATGGATGCCGACAGGGCAAATGTCGCCCTTTTCGCTTCACCGCCTGGTTGCTCGGTAGAGCAGCTCAGCCCAGTCAATTGGACCTTGCAACTCCGTATCTCGTCACCGAATACCTCCGCTACCTTCATCCGTGACAGCGGCACCGCAGACGCCGGGACAGTGGTCAATCAGAAGTCCATGAACGGGGTGCGAGGCGCCGAGTCCTCTGGTCAAAGGCCGTGCCGTATGCTGGCAGCCGAGGGCCGGCCTGCTGTTTCTCTTGTCTGCCCCCCGCCGCGGAGGCCCGCTGGTCGCGGAGTCATGGGGCTGGGTGCATGTCTGCGACACGCTGCTAGCCGGCGCCGGATGAGCCAGCACCCTATCGGAGTGGCGGCTCGCTAGATCGAGCACCAACGGGATCAACGCAAAGGGCATTTCAAAACGTTCTGGGTGCGAGACGCGCCCGTCAGAACAGAAAGATTCGGGGGCGTGTTTTCTCGCAGGGGTCCCCGTCTGATCAAGAACAACACGCCAGCCCAGCGCCGCGCTATTCAGCCAACCTGCAGGTCGCCGTGCATGCAGGCCAGGTCTCGTGGTGCCAGAGTACGTTCAGTTGTGCTGCTTCTCACGTCCTGTTTGTTGCCCTAAAAGTCGGTACGAGACATTGAGTTCGAGGAATTTGGCCCACCACAATTCCAAGGCTCACCATTCTTTGCCCCAAAGAATGAGACATTGGCCAGATGTGGATGTCGCCCGACAACGTCCAAGGCTATTCACCCATTGATGGTCTCACAGAGCAAGACTGTGCTTGTTCAATGCGTTCGAAGGGGACCGGAATGGGCGTGACCGGGGCTGGCTGACTTGTGGGCTGCCTTGTCGAAAACGGGGAATCGGTTCCCGTATGGCATTCCATCCTCGCACTGTGAGACAAAGTCACTCGTTCGGTACGTACAGTGTTGGCGGTCCAGGATGACATGCAGCCCGGGATGGCGCGAAGTGACTGACGACCGTGCCGCGCCGCGAAATTGCGACGTGGCACACTTTGCTGGACGGATGCCAGCACCAACCCTTGCTTTCGTTTTTGTTTTCCTCCCTGGGGTAAAGATTCCTTCTGGGTCTGTTGCTTGTTGCGGCGTGGGTAGCCAGACCTTTGGGCTGGTACCAGTTTGCCGGTTCTCTCCCCCCCCCCC